>JASUUG010001063.1:0-138538 GCA_030449905.1 Luvunga scandens | reverse complement strand
CCTTGGCCAACTTTCGCGTTTCCGGGGCGGGGCGGGATTTTGGGGTGATGCATTAGATACGTGCGACAGTCGAACGTCAGAGAAGATAGGGAGTCGATTCCGAGGTCCGAACCTCGTTTTACGTCTGATTTACCGAACGTGCGGGGGTGCGAAAAGGGAACGAAACGTGCCCACGAATTGGTCCGGTTGTGGTGGAACTCGGCCGGGGGCCTCCTCACGGTGCTAGTACTGTTTTCCTCTCGAAGAAATGGCAAAAATAATGCGGGAGGCCCTGCGCCCATTTTTCCGCCCAAAAAGGCCAAAATCCGTGAGCTACAGCACACGGATTGCGGCCAAATTTCGCGTTTCGGGGGCGGCGTGGGATTTTTGGCTGGCGTGGTCGGGTTTGGTGGGAGTTGGTGGCGGGAGAAAACGGAATCCAATTCCAAGCTCCGAAACTCGTTTTACAGCCATTTTACCGCCAGAGAACGGGTGCCGAAACGGGTGGGCCAACTCGTCGGATTCAGGTAAAACCGGAGAAAGAAGTGGAAGGTAGGTGTGGATCTCAGTTTTTGGTCCAAGAATACGAAGCAACGGTGAGGACCGTGTGCTCACATTTTGGCCAAATGCTCGCCCGCGGCCAAGGCCATGGCCAACGCACGCAGCCACCCCGCGGCCAAGGCCAAGTCACGCGTCCACCCCGCGGCCAAGGCCATGGCACCCAGCCAGCCCGCGGCCAAGGCCATGGCACCCAGCCAGCCCGCGGCCAAGGCCATGGCACCCAGCCAGCCCGCGGCCAAGTCCTTGGCACGCAGCCACCCCGAGGCCAAGGCCAAGGCCATGGCACGCAGCCACCCCGCGGCCAAGGCCAAGGCCGTGTGCTGTATCTAACGGATCTTGGCCAACTTTCGTGTTTCCGGGGCGGTGCGGGATTTTGGGGTGATGCATTAGATACGTGCGACAGTCGAGCGTTGGAAAAGAGGGGAGTCGATTTCGAGGTCCGAACCTCATTTTACGGCCGATTTACCGAGGTTACGGGGGTGCGAAAAGGGGACGAAACGTGCCCGCTAATTGGTCCGATTGTGGTAGAACTGGGCCGGGGGCCTACTCACGGCGCAAGTACTGTTTTCCGCTCGAAGAAATGGCGAAAATAATGCGGGAGGCCCTGCGCCCATTTTTCCCCTGGAAAAGGCCAAAATCCGTGAGCTATAGCACACGGATTGTCGCCAAATTTCACGTTTCGGGGGCGGCGTGGGATTTTGGGCTGGCATGGTCGGGTTTGGTGGGAGTCGGTGGCGGGAGGAAACGGAATCCAATTCCGTGCTCAGAAAATCGTTTCACGGCCATCTTACCGGCAGCGAACGGGTGCCCAAACTGGTGGGCCCACTCGTCCGATTCAGGAAAAACCGGAGAAAGAAGTGGAAGGTAGGTGTGGATCTCAGTTTGTGGTCCAAGAATACGAAGAAACGACGAGTACCGTGTGCTCACATTTTGGCCAAATGCTCGCCCGCGGCCAACGCCAAGGCACAGGGCCACGCTCGAGCTCCCTATCCTTGCCTCGGGAGCGCGGCCGGAGTGTGTGTTCTGTGTGCGTGAGAGTGTGCGACCTGCCTTGGTCGCGAGCATGTGCTGCATTTCGAGCAAGGCACGGAGCCAGCCCGCGGCCAAGGCCAAGGCCGAGGCACGCAGCCACCCTGTGGCCAAGGCCTAGGCACCCAGCCAGCCCGCGGCCAAGGCCATGGCACCCAGCCAGCCCGCGGCCAAGGCCTAGGCACGCAGCCAGCCCGCGGCCAAGGCCTTGGCACGCAGCCACCCCGAGGCCAAGGCCAAGGCCATGGCACGCAGCCACCCCACGGCCAAGGCCAAGGCCATGGCACGCAGCCACCCCGCGGCCAAGGCCAAAATGTGAGCACACGGTCCTCGCCGTTTCTTCGTATTCTTGGACCAAAATCTGAGATCCACACCTACCTTCCACTTCTTTCTCTGGTTTTGCCTGAATCGGACGAGTGGGCCCACCCGTTTGGGCACCCGTTCGCTGCCGGTAAGATGGTCCTAAAACGAGTTTCGGAGCTCGGAATTGGATTCCGTTTTCTCCCGCCACCGACTCCCACCAAACCCGACCACGCCAGCCCAAAATCTCACGCCGCCCCCGAAACGCGAAATTTGGCCACAATCCGTGTGCTATACTCTAACCTTCCCGACCACGCTTTTCCCTTTTGTCGGGGCATTGGAAAGAAAATAGTAAAAAAAAAACGAAAGTAGTAAATAGATAAAGAAATTGTGGGTTCCGTCGTCTCTATGATTACTTCTTAAACGGTGAGGCCCTTTGTATACACCGGAGCCACTTCCTTCATTTTATCAATTCTATTGGTAACTTGTACAGTTACCACTCTTCGGCTCTACCCATGAATTTTCTAGTAATAGGTCTTTCATAACGAGATAGACCTTATACACTAACGGTATTTAATTATGAAGATTGTTGGGGTAGCTGACCTTGTTAGTCCGTTCTTGCAAGAGTCGAAAGATAATCTTTCTGCTTTTTTATAGTATTTCCCCCGCTTAATGGATAACAATTTGTTACCAATGGGGAATTCTTTCTCACCTTAAATTGCAAATTGAGGTGGTGGAATTTGCGCCAGTGGAAACCATAAATTATAGCTCACGGATTTTGGCCTTTTCCGGGGGAAAAATGGGCGCAGTGCCTCCCGCATTATTTTCGCCATTTCTTCGAGCGGAAAACAGTACTTGCGCCGTGAGGAGGCCCTCGGCCCAGTTCTACCACAATCGGACCAATTCGCGGGCACGTTTCATCCCTTTTCGCACCCCCGCACCCTCGGTAAATCGGCCGTAAAACGAGGTTAGGACCTCGAAATCGACTCCCCTCTTTTCCAACGCTCGACTGTCGCACGTATCTAATGCATCACCCCAAAATCCCGCACCGCCCCGGAAACACGAAAGTTGGCCAAGATCCGTGAGATACAGCACACGGCCTTGGCCTTGGCCGCGGGGTGGCTGCGTGCCATGGCCTTGGCCTTGGCCGCGGGGTGGCTGCGTGCCATGGCCTTGGCCTTGGCCTCGGGGGGGCTGCGTGCCAAGGACTTGGCCGCGGGCTGGCTGGGTGCCATGGCCTTGGCCGCGGGCTAGCTGGGTGCCATGGCCTTGGCCGCGGGCTTGCTGGGTGCCATGGCCTTGGCCGCGGGGTGGACGCGTGCCATGGCCTTGGCCGCGGGGTGGACGCGTGCCTTGGCCTTGGCCACGGGGTGGCTGCGTGCCTCGGCCTTGGCTTTGGCCGCGGGCTGGCTCCGTGCCTTGCTCGAAATGCAGCACATGCTCGTGGCCAAGGCAGGTCGCACACTCTCACGCACACACAACACACACTCCGGCCGCGCTCCCGAGGCAAGGATAGGGAGCTCGAGTGTGGCCCTGTGCCTTGGTGTTGGCCGCAGGGTGGCTGCGTGGCTTGGGCTTGGCCGTGGGCGAGCATTTGGCCAAAATGTGAACACACGGTACTCGCCGTTTCTTCGTATTCTTGGACCAAAAACTTAGATCCACACCTACCTTCCACTTCTTTCTCCGGCTTTGCCTGAATCGGACGAGTTGGCCCACCCGTTTGGGCACCCGTTTGGTGCCGGTAAGATGGCCGTAAAACGAGTTTCAGAGCTCGGAACTGGAATCCGTTTTCTCCCGCCACCGACTCCCACCAAACCCGATGACGCCAGCCCAAAATCCCATGCCGTCCCCGAAGCGCGAAATTTGGCCACAATCCCTGTGCTATATAGCTCACGGATTTTGGCCTTTTCCGGGGGAAAAATGGGCGCAGGGCCTCCCGCATTATTTTTGCCATTTCTTCAAGCGGAAAGCAGTACTTGCGCCATGAGGAGGACCCCGGCCCAGTTCTACCACAATCCGACAAATTCGAGGGCACGTTTCGTCCCCTTTTCGTACCCCCGCACCCTCGGTAAATCGGCCATAAAACGAGGTTCGGACCTCGAAATCCAATCCCCTCTTTTCCGACGCTCGACTGTCGCACGTATCTAATGCATCACCCCAAAATCCCGCACCGCCCCGGAAACGCAAAAGTTGGCCAAGATCCGTGAGCTACAGCACACGGCCTTGGCCTTGGCCGCGGGGTGGCTGCGTGCCATGGCCTTGGCCTTGGCCTCGGGGTGGCTGCGTGCCAAGGCCTTGGCCGCGGGCTGGCTGCGTGCCTAGGCCTTCGCCGCTGGCTGGCTGGGTGCCATGGCCTTGGCCGCGGGCTGGCTGGGTGCCATGGCCTTGGCCGCGGGCTGGCTTGGTGCCATGGCCTTGGCCTCGGGGTGGACGCGTTCCTTGCCCTTGGCCACGGGGTGGCTGCGTGCCTCGGCCTTGGCCTTGGCCGCTGGCTGGCTCCGTGCCTTGCTCGAAATGCAGCACATGCTCGTAGCCAAGGCAGGTCGCACACACAACACACACTCCGGCCGCGCTCCCGAGGCAAGGATAGGGAGCTCGAGCGTGGCCCTGTGTCTTAGTGTTGGCCGAGGGGTGGCTGCGTGCCTCGGCCTTGGCCTTGGCCGCGGCCTGGCTCCGTGCCTTGCTCGAAATGCAGCACATGCTCGCGGCCAAGGCAGGTCGCACACTCTCACGCACACACAACACACACTCCGGCCGCGCTCCCGAGGCAAGGATAGGGAGCTCGAGCGTGGCCCTGTGCCTTGCTGTTGGCCGCGGGGTGGCTGCGTGCCATGGTCTTGGCCGTGGGCGCGGGGTGGCTGCGTTCCAAGGCCTTGGCCGCGGGCTGGCTGCGTGCCTAGGCCTTGGCAGCGTGCTGGCTGCGTGCCTATGCCTTGGCCACGGGTGGATGCGTGCCTTGGCCTTGGCCACGGGGTGGCTGCGTGCCTCGGCCTTGGCCTTGGCCGCGGGCTGGCTCCGTGCCTCGCTCGAAATGCAGCACATGCTCGCCACCAAGGCAGGTCTCACACTCTCACGCACACACAACACACACTCGGGCCGCGCTCCTGAGGCAAGGATAGGGAGCTTGAGCTTGGCCCTGTGCCTTGGCGTTGGCCGCGGGGTGGCTGCGTGGCTTGGCCTTGGCCGCGGGCGAGCATTTGGCCAAAATGTGAGCACACGGTCCTCGCCGTTTCTTCGTATTCTTGGACCAAAAACTGAGATCCACACCTACCTTCCACTTCTTTCTCCGGTTTTGCCTGAATCGGACGAGTTGGCCCACCCGTTTGGGCACCCGTTCGCTGCCTGTAAGATGGCCGTAAAACGAGTTTCGGAGCTCGGAATTGATTCCGTTTTCTCCGCCAGCGACTCCCACCAAACCCGACCACACCAGCCCAAAATCCAACGCCACCCCCGAAACGCGAAATTTGGCCACAATCCGTGTGCTATAGCTCACGGATTTTGGCCTTTTCGGGCGGAAAAATGGGCTCAGGGCCTCCCGCATTATTTTTGCCATTTCTTCGACTGGAAAGCAGTACTTCCGCCGTGAGGAGGCCCCCGGCCCAGTTCTACCACAACCGGACCAATTCATGGGCACGTTTCTTTGCACCCCCACGTTCGCTAAATCAGACGTAAAACGACGTTCATTGCCTGAATCGGACGAGTTGGCCCACCCGTTTGGGAACCCGTTCTTTGGCGGTAAAATGGCCGTTAAATGAGTTTCGGAGCTCAGAATTGGATT
Organism: Luvunga scandens; assembly: GCA_030449905.1. Taxonomy (NCBI): domain Eukaryota; kingdom Viridiplantae; phylum Streptophyta; class Magnoliopsida; order Sapindales; family Rutaceae; genus Luvunga; species Luvunga scandens. The sequence goes on along the minus strand of JASUUG010001063.1, from coordinate 132,891 downwards.
CTGTTTTCTCCCGCCACCGACTCCTACCAAACCCGACCACGCCAGCCAAAAATCCCACGCCGCCCCCGAAACACGAAATTTGGCCGCAATCCGTGTGCTATAGCTCAAGATTTTGGCCTTTTCGGCGGAAAATGGGCGCAGGGCCTCCCGCATTATTTTTGCCATTTCTTTGAGCGCAAAACAGTACTAGCACCGTGAGGAGCCCCCCGCCCAGTTCTACCACAACCGACCAATTCGCAAGGGCACGTTTCGTCCCCCATTTCGCACCCGAACGTTCGGTAAATCGGCCGTAAAACGAGGTTCGGACCTCGGAATCGACTCCCGTCTTCTCCGATGTTCGACTGTCGCACGTATCTAATGCATCATTCCAAAATCCAACACCGCCCCGGAAACAAGAAAGTTGGCCAAGATCCGTGAGCTACAGCACACGGCCTTGGCTGCGGGATGGCTTCGTGCCTAGGCCTTGGCAGCGGCGTGGCTGGGTGCCATGGCCTTGGCCTTGTCCACAGTGTGGCTGCGTGCCTTGGCTTTGGCCACGGGGTGGCTGCGTGCCTTGGCCTTTACTGCGGGGTGGCTGGGTGCCATGGCCTTGGCCTTGGCCGCGGGGTGGCTGCGTGCCTTGGCCTTGGCCGCGGTCTGGCTGCGCGTGGCCTTGGCCTTGGCTGGGTGCCATGGCCTTGGCCTTGGCTGGCTGCGTGCCTTGGCCTTGCCTTGCTCGAAATGCAGCACATGCTCACGACCAAGGCATGTCGCACAATCTCGCGCACACAAAACACAAACTTGGGCCGCGCTCCCGGGGCAAGGATAGGGAGCTCGAGGCTTGCCCTGTGCCTTGGCCTTGGCCGTGGGCGAGCATTTGGCCAAAATGTGAGCACACAGTCCTTGCCGTTGCTTCGTATTCTTGGACCAAAAATTGAGATCCACACCTAACTTCCACCTCTTTCTCCGGTTTTGCCTGAATCGTACGAGTTGGCCCACCCGTTTGGGCACCCGTTCTCTAGCGGTAAAATGGCCGTAAAACGAGTTTCAGAGCTCGGAATTGGATTCCGTTTTCTCCCGCCACCGACTCCCACCAAACCCGACCACGCCAGCCAAAAATCCCACGCCGCCGCTGAAACAGGAAATTTGGCCGCAATCCGTGTGCTATAGATCACGGATTTTGGCCTTTTCGGGCGGAAAAATGGGCGCAGGGCCTCCCGCATTATTTTCGCCATTTCTTCGAGCGTAAAACAGTACTAGGACTGTGAGGAGGCCCCCGGCCCAGTTCTACCACAACCGGACCAATTCGCGGGCACGTTTCGTCCCCTTTTCGCACCCCCGCACCCTCGGTAAATCGGCCGTAAAACGAGGTTCGGACCTCGAAATCGACTCCCCTCTTTTCCGACGTTCGACTGTCGCACGTATCTATTGCATCACCCCAAAATCCCGGACCGACCCGGAAACGCGAAAGTTGGCCAAGATCCATGACCTACAGCACACGGCCTTGGCCGCGGGGTGGCTGCTTGCCTAGGCCTTGGCGAGCGGCGTGGCTGCGTGCCATGGCCTTGGCCTTGTGTACGGGGTGACTGCGTGCCTTCGCCTTGGCTACGGGGTGGCTGCGTGCCTTGGCCTTGGCCGCGGGGTGGCTGGGTGCCACGGCCTTGGCCTTGGCGAAGGGGTGGCTTCGTGCCTTGGCCTTGGCCGCGGGCTGGCTGCGTGCCTTGCTCGAAATGCAGCACATGCTCGCGACAAAGGTACGTAGCACACTCTCGCACGCACACAACACACACTTGGGCCGCGCTCCCGGGGCAAGGATAGGGAGCTCGAGCGTGGCCCTGTGCCTTGGCCTTGGCCGCGGGGTGGCCGCGTGTCTTGGCCTTGGCCTTGGCCGCGGGCGAGCATTTGGCCAAAATGTGAGCACACGGTCCTCGCGGTTGCTTCGTATTCTTGGACCAAAAACTGAGATCCACACCTACCTTCCACTTCTTTCTCCGGTTTTTCCTGAATCCGACAAGTTGACCCACTCGTTTGGGCACCCGTTCTCTGGCGGTAAAATGGCCGTAAAACGAGTTTGGGAGCTCGGAATTGGATTCCGTTTCCTCCCGCCACCGACTCCCACCAAACCCGACCACGCCCGCCAAAAAGCCCACGCTGCCCCCGAAATGAGAAATTTGGCCGCAATCCGTAGCTCACGGATTTTGGCCTTTTCGGGCGGAAAAATGGGCGCAGGGCCTCCAGCATTATTTTCGCCATTTCTTCGAGAGGAAAACAGTACTAGCACCGTGAGGAGGCCCCTGGCCCAGTTCTACCACAACCGGACCAATTCGCGGGCACGTTTCGTCCCCTTTTCGCACCCCCGCACGTTCGGTAAATCAGACGTAAAACGAGGTTCTGACCTCGGAATCGTCTCCTGTCTTCTCTGACGTTCGAGTGTCGCACGTATCTAATGCATCACCCCAAAATCCCACCCGGCCCCGGAAACGTGAAAGTTAGCCAAGATCTGTGAGCTACAGCACACGGCCTTGGCCGCGGGGTGGCTGCGTGCCTAGGCCTTGGCCTTGGCCACGGGGTGGCTGCGTGCCTTGGCCTTGGCCACGGGGTGGCTGCGTACCTAGGCCTTGGCCGCGGGGTGGCTGGGTGCCATGGTCTTGGCCTTGGCCTCGGGCTGGCTGCGTGCCTAGGCCTTGGCCGCGGGGTGGCTGTGTGCCATGGCCTTGGCCTTGGCCGCGGGGTGGCTGTGTGCCATGGCCTTGGCCTTGGCCGCGGGGTGGCTGCGTGCCTTGGCCTTGGCCGCGGGCTGGCTGCGTGCCTTGCTTGAAATGCAGCACATGCTCGCGACCAAGGCACGTCGTACACTCTCGCGCACACACAACACAAACTGGGGCCGCGCTCCCGGGGCAAGGATAGGGAGCTCGAGCGTGGCCCTGTGCCTTGGCCTTGGCCGCGTGCCTTGGTCGCGGGCGAGCATTTGGCCAAAATGTGAGCGCACGGTCCTCGCTGTTGCTTCGTATTCTTGGACCAAAAACTGAGATCCACACCTACCTTCCACTTCTTTCTCCGGTTTTGCCTGAATCGGACGAGTTGGCCCACCCGATTGGGCACCCGTTCTCGGGCGGTAAAACGAGTTTCGGAGCTCGGAATTGGATTCCGTTTTCTCCTGCCACCGACTCCCACCAAACCCGACCACGCTGGCAAAAAATCCCACGCCGCCCCTGAAACGCGAAATTTGGCCGCAATCCGTGTGCTATAGCTCACGGATTTTGGCCTTTTCGGGCGGAAACATGGGCGCAGGGCCTCCCGCATTATTTTCGCCATTTCTTCGAGAGGAAAACAGTACCAGCACCGTGAGGAGGCCCCCGGCCCGGTTGTACCACATCCGGACCAATTCGCGGGCACGTTTCATCCCCTTGTTGCACCCCTGCACGTTCGGTAAATCAGACGTAAAACGAGGTTCGGACCTCGGAATCGACTCCCGTCTTCTCCGACGTTCGACTGTCGCACGTATCTAATGCATCACCCCAAAATCCCGCCACGCCCCGGAAACGCGAAAGTTGGCCAAGATCCGTGAGCTACAGCACACGGCCTTGGCCGCGGGGTGGCTGCGTGCCTAGGCCTTGGCCGCGGGGTGGCTAGGTGCCATGGCCTTGGACTTGGCCGCGGGCTGGCTGCGTGCCATGCTCGAAATGCAGCACATGCTCACGACCAATGCACGTCGCACACTCTCGCGCACACACAATACACACTTGGGCCGCGCTCCCGGGGCAAGGATATGGCCCTGTGCCTTGGCCTTGGCCGCGGGGTGGCCACGTGCCTTGGCAGCGGGCGAGCATTTGGCCAAAATGTGAGCACACGGTCCTCACCGTTGCTTCGTATTCTTGGACCAAAAACTGAGATCCACACCTACCTTCCACTTCTTTCTCCGGTTTTGCCTGAATCCGACGAGTTGGCCCACCCGTTTGGGCACCCGTTCTCTGGCGGTAAAATGGCCGTTAAACGAGTTTCGGAGCTGGGAATTGGATTCCGTTTTCTCACGCCACCGACTCCCACACAACCCGACCACGCCAGCCAAAAAATCCACGCCGCCCCTGAAACACGAAATTTGGCCGCAATCCGTGTGCTATAGCTCACGGATTTCGGCCTTTTCGTGCGGAAAAATGGGCGCAGGGCCTCCCGCATTATTTTCGCCATTTCTTCGAGTGGAAAACAGTACTTGCACGGTGAGGATGCCCCCGGCCCAGTTCTACCACAACTGGGCCAATTCGCGGGCACGTTTCGTCCCCTTTTCGCACCCCCGCATGTTCGGTAAATCGGCCGTAAAACGAGGTTCGGTCCTCGGAATCGACTCCCGTCTTCTCTGACGTTCGACTGTCGCACGTATCTAATGCTTATCCCCAAAATCCCGCACAGCCCCGGAAACGCGAAAGTTGACTAAGATCCGTGAGCTACAACACACGGCCTTGGCCGCGGGGTGGCGGCGTGCCTAGGCCTTGGCCGCGGCGTGGCTGGGTGCCATGGCCTTGGCCTTGGCCACGGGGTGGGTGCGTGCCTTGGCCTTGGCCACGGGGTGGCTGCGTGCCTAGGCCTTGGCCGCGGGGTGGCTGGGTGCCATGGCCTTGGCCTTGGCCGCGGGGTGGCTGCGGGCCTTGCTCGAAATGCAGCACATGCTCGCGACCAAGGCACGTCGCACACTCTCGCGCACACACAACACACACTTGGACCGCGCTCCAGGGGCAAGGATAGGGAGTTCGAGCGTGGCCCTGTGCCTTGGCCTTGGCCGCGGGGTGGCTGCGTGCCTTGGCCTTGGCCTTGGCCGCGGGTGGCTTGGCCTTGGCCTTGCCTTGGCCGTGGCGAGCATTTGGCCAAAATGTAAGCACATGGTCCTCGCCGTTGCTTCGTATTCTTGGACCAAAAACTGAGATCCACACCTACCTTCCACTTCTTTCTCCGGTTTTGCCTGAATCTGACGAGTTGGCCCACCCGTTTGGGAACTCGTTCTCTGGCAGTAAAATGGCCGTTAAACGAGTTTCGGAGCTCGGAATTGGATTCCGTTTTCTCCCGCCCAGTTCTACCACTACCGGACCAATTCGCGGGCACATTTCGTCCCCTTTTCGCACCCCCGCACGTTCGGTAAATCGGCCGTAAAAGGAGGTTCGGACCTCGGAATCGACTCCCGTCTTCTCCGACGTTCGACTGTCGCACGTATCTAATGCATCACCCCAAAATCATGCACTGCCCCGGAAACGCGAAAGTTGACCAAGATCCGTGAGCTACAGCACGCGGCCTTGGCGTTGGCTGCGGGGTGGCTGCGTCCCATGGCCTTGGCCTAGGCCGCGGGGTGGATGCGTGCCATGGCCTTGGCCTTGGCCTCGGGGTGGCTGCGTGCCAAGGCCTTGGCCGCGGGCTGGCTGCGTGCCTAGGCCTTGACCGCAGGCTGGCTGGGTGCCATGGCCTTGGCCGCGGGCTGGCTGGGTGCCATGGCCTTGGCCGCGGGCTGGCTCCGTGCCTTGCTCGAAATGCAGCACATGCTCGCGACCAAGGCAGGTCACACACTCTCACGCACACACAACACACACTCCGGCCGCGCTCCCGAGGGAAGGATAGGGAGCTCGAGCGTGGCCCTGTGCCTTGGAGTTGGCCGCGGGGTGGCTGCGTGGCTTGGCCTTGGCCACGGGGTGGCTGCGTGCCTCGGCCTTGGCCTTGGCCGCGGGGTGGACGCGTGCCTTGGCCTTGCCCACGGGGTGGCTGCGTGCCTCGGCCTTGGCCTTGGCCGCGGGCTGGCTCCGTGCCTTGCTCGAAATGCAGCACATGCTCGCGACCAAGGCAGGTCGCACACTCTCACGCACACACAACACACACTCCGGCCGTGCTCCCGAGGCAAGGATAGGGAGCTCAAGCGTGGCCCTGTGCCTTGACGTTGGCCGCGGGGTGGCTGCGTGGCTTAGACTTGGCCGCGGGCGAGCATTTGGCCAAAATGTGAGCACACGGTCCTCGCCGTTTCTTCGAATTCTTGGACCAAAAACTGAGATCCACACCTACCTTCCAGTTCTTTCTCCGGTTTTTCCTGAATCGGACGAGTTGGCCCACCCGTTTGGGCACCCGTTCGCTGCCGGTAAGATGGCCGTAGAACGAGTTTCGGAGCTCGGAATGGGATTCCGTTTTCTCCCGCCACCGACTCCCACCAAATCCGACGACGCCAGCCGAAAATCCAACGCTGCCTCCGAAACGCGAAATTTAGCCACAATCCGCGCGGCATAGCTCACGGCGTGCCTAGGCCTTGGCCACGGCGTGGCTGCGTGCCTCAGCCTTGGCCTTGGCCTCGGGGTGGCTGCGTGCCATGGCCTTGGCCTTGGCCTCGGGGTGGCTGTCTGCCATGGCCTTGGCCACGGGGTGGCTGCGTGCCATGGCCTTGGCCACGGGGTGGCTGCGTGCCATGGCCTTGGCCTTGACCTCGGGGTTGCTGCGTGCCATGGCCTTGGCCACAGGGTGGCTGCGTGGCTCGGCCTTGGCCTTGGCCGCGGGCTGGCTCTGTGCCTTGCTCGAAATGCAGCACATGCTCGCGACCAAGGCAGGTCGCACACTCTCATGCACACACAACACACACTCCGGCCGCGCTCCCGAGGCAAGGATAGGGAGCTCGAGCGTGGCCCTGTGCCTTGGCGTTGGCCGCGGGGTGGCTGCGTGGCTTGGCCTTGGACGCGGGCGAGCATTTGGCCAAAATGTGAGCACACGGTCCTCGCCGTTTCTTCATATTCTTGGACCAAAATCTGAGATCCACACCTACCTTCCACTTCTTTCTCCGGTTTTGGCGGAATCAGATGAGTTGGCCCACCCGTTTGTGCACCCGTTCGCTGCCGGTAAGATGGCCGTAAAACGAGTTTCGGAGCTCGGAATTGGATTCCGTTTTCTCCCGCCACCGACTCCCACCAAACCCGACGACGCCAGCCCAAAATCTGACGCCGCCCCGAAACGCGAAATTTGGCTACAATCCGTGTGCTATAGCTCACGGATTTTGCCCTTTTCCGGGGGAAAAATGGGCGCAGGGCCTCCCGCATTATTTTCAACATTTCTTCGAGCGGAAAACAGTACTTGCGCCGTGAGGAGGCCCCCGGGCCAGTTCTACCACAATCGGACCAATTCGCGGGCACGTTTCGTCACCTTTTCGCACCCCCGCACCCTCGGTAAATCGGCCGTAAAACGAGGTTCTGACCTCGAAATCGACTCCCCTCTTTTGCAACGCTTGACTGTCGCACGTATCTAATGCATCACCCCAAAATCCCGCACCGCCCCGGAAACGCGAAAGTTGGCCAAGATCCGTGAGCTACAGCACACGGCCTTGCCCTTGCCCGCGGGGTGGCTGTGTGACATGGCCTTGGCCTTGGCCGCGGGGTGGCCGCGTGCCAAGGCCTTGGCCTTGGCCGCGGGGTGGCCGCGTGCCAAGGCCTTGGCCGCGTGATGGCTGCGTGCCTAGGCCTTGGCCGCGGGCTGCTGGGTGCCATGGCCTTGGCCGCGGGGTGGTCGCGTTCCTTGGCCTTGGTCACGGGGTGGCTGCGTGCCTCGGCCTTGGCCTTGGCCGCGGCCTGGCTCCGTGCCTTGCTCGAAATGCAGCACATGCTCGCGACCAATGCACGTCGCACACTCTCACGCACACAAAACACACACTCCGGCCGCGCTCCCAAGGCAAGGATAGGGAGCTCGAGCGTGGCCCTGTGCCTTGGCGTTGGCCGCAGGGTGGCTACGTGGCTCGGCCTTGGCCGCGGGCGAGCATTTGGCCAAAATGTGAGCACACAGTCCTCGCCGTTTCTTCGTATTCTTGGACAAAAAACTGAGATCCACACCTACCTTCCACTTCTTTCTCCGGTTTTGCCTGATTCGGACGAGTTGGCCCACCTGTTTGGGCACCCGTTCGCTGCCGGTAAGATGGCCGTAAAACGAGTTTCGGAGCTCGGAATTGGATTCCGTTTTCTCAGGCCACCAACTCCCACCAAACCCAACGACGCCAGTCCAAAATCCCATGCTGCCCCCGAAACGCGAAATTTGGCCACAATCCGTGCGGTATAGCTCACGGATTTTGGCCTTTTCTGGCGGAAAAATGGGCGCAGGGCCTCCCGCATTATTTTTGCCATTTCTTCGAGCGGAAAGCAGTACTTGCGCCGTCAGGAGGCCCCCGGCCCAGTTCTACCACAATCGGACCAATTCGAGGGCACGTTTCGTCCCCTTTTCGCACCCCCGCACACTCGGTAAATCTGCCGTAAAACGAGGTTCTGACCTCGAAATCGACTCCCCTCTTTCCCGACGTTCGACTGTCGCATGTATCTAATGCATCACCCCAAAACCCCGCACCGCCCCAGAAACGCGAAAGTTGGCCAAGATCCGTGAGCGACAGCACACGGCCTTGGCCTTGGCCGCGGGGTGGCTACATGCCTAGGCCTTGGCCGCAGGGTGGCTGGGTGCCATGGCCTTGGCCTTGGCCACCGGGTGGCTGTGTGCCAAGGCCTTGGCCGCGGGGTGGCTGCGTGCCTAGACCTTGGCCGCGGGCTGGCTGGGTGACATGGCCTTGGCCGCGGGGTGGACGCGTGCCTAGGCCTTGGCCACGGGGTGGCTGCGTGCCTCGGCCTTGGCCTTGGCCTTGGGCTGGCTCCGTGCCTTGCTTGAAATGCAGCACATGCTCGCGACCAAGGCAGGTTGCACACACTCGGGCCGCGCTCCCGAGGCAAGGTTAGGGAGCTCGAGCGCGGCCCTGTGCCTTGGCGTTCGCCGCGGGGTGGCCGCGTGGCTTGGCCTTGGCCGCGGGCGAGCATTTGGCCAAAATGTGAGCACACGGTCCTCGCCGTTTCTTCGTATTCTTGGACCAAAAACTGAGATCCACACCTACCTTCCACTTCTTTCTCCGGTTTTGCCTGAATCAGACGAGTTGGCCCACCCGTTTGGGCACCCGTTCGCTCCCGGTAAGATGGCCGTAAAATGAGTTTCGGAGCTCGGAATTGGATTCTGTTTTCTCCCGCCACCGACTCCCACCAAACCCGACGATGGCAGCCCAAAATCCCGCGCCGCCCCCGAAACACAAAATTTGGCCACAATCCGTGTGCTATAGCTCACGGATTTTGGCCTTTTCTGGCGGAAAAATGGGCGCAGGGCCTCCCGCATTATTTTTGCCATTTCTTCGAGCGGAAAGCAGTACTTGCGCCGTGAGGAGGCCCCCGGCCCAGTTCTACCACAATCGGACCAATTCGAGGGCACGTTTCGTCCCCTTTTCGCACCCCTGCACCCTTGGTAAATCGGCCGTAAAACGAGGTTCGGACCTCGAAATTGACTCCCCTCTTTTCCGACGTTCGACTGTCACACGTATCGAATGCATCAACCCAAAATCCCGCACCGCCCCGGAAACGCGAAAGTTGGCCAAGATCCGTGAGCGACAGCACACGGCCTTGGCCTTGGACGCGGGGAGGCTGCGTGCCTAGGCCTTGGCCGCGGGGTGGCTGCGTGCCTAGGCCTTGGCCGCTGGCTGGCTGGGTGCCATGGCCTTGGCCTCGGGGTGGACACGTGCCTAGGCCTTGGCCATGGGGTGGCTGCGTGCCTCGGCCTTGGCCGCGGGGTGGACGCGTGCCTAGGCCTTGGCCACGGGGTGGCTGCGTGCCTCGGCCTTGGCCTTGGCCGCGGGCTGGCTACGTGCCTTTCTCGAAATGTAGCATATGCTCGCGACCAAGGCAGGTCGCACACTCTCACGCACACACAACACACACTCCGGCCGTGCTCCCGAGGAAAGGACAAAGAGCTCGAGCGTGTCCCTGTGCCTAAAATAAGGTTCGGACCTCGGTCGACTCCCCCTCTTTTCCAACGCCGCTGTCGTGCATTTAATGCATCACCCCAAAATCCCGCACCGCCCGGAAAGCGAAAGTTGGCCAAGATCTGAGATCCACACGGCCTTGGCTTGGACCAAAAACTGGCTCCACACCTACCTGCCATTTGGCCTCCGGTTTTACCTGAATTGGACTTGGCCCACCGTGGCTTGGTGCACTGCCTTGGCCCTGGCCATTAAGATGGCTGCGTGCCAATGAGCGAGCTGGCTGGGTGCCATGGCCTCCCGGGCTTTCTCCCACCACCGACTCCCAAACCCGATGGCTGGCCAGCGCAAAATCCCACGCTGCCCTTGAATTGGTCCGATTGTGGCCACAATCCGTGGCTATCTCACGGATTTTGGCCTTTTCCTCGGGGAAAATGGGCGGGGCCTCCCGCATTTTTTCGCGATTTCTTCGAAAGGAAAACAGTGACTTGTGCCGTGGGAGGTCCTCGCCCAGTTCTACCACAATCGGACCACCTGGGCACGTTGGGCCCATCGTCGGGTTTGGTGCGCAGTCGGTGGCGGAGAATCGTAAAATGCGTTTTGGCCAAATTTCCTTAAAATGAGGTTCGACCAAATTTCCCGTTTCCAACGCCGACTGTTGCACGTGTCTAATGCATCACCCCAAAATCCCTGCACCGCCCGGAACGCCCGAAAGTTGGCCAAGATCCGTGAGCTACAGCACACGGCCTTGGCTTTGGCACGCGGGTGGCTGCGTGCCATGGCCTTGGCCATGGCACCCAGGGTCGCTGCATGCCATGGCCTTGGACTTGGCACAGGGTGGCCAAGTGCCATGGCCTTGGCCCTGGCCTCGGGGTGGCTGCGTGCCAAGGCCTTGGCCGCGGGCTGGCTGGGTGCCATGGCCTTGGCCGCGGGCTGGCTGTGTGCCATAGCCTTGGCCGGGGGTGGACGCGTGCCTTGGCCTTGGCCACGGGGTGGCTGCGTGACGGCCTTGGCCTTGCCCGCAGGGTGGCTGCGTGCCTTGCTCGAAATGCAGCATATTCTCGCGACCAAGGCAGGTCGCACACTCTCACGCACACACAACACACACTCGGGCCGCGCTCCCGAGGCAAGGATAGGGAGCTCGAGCGTGGCCTTGTGCCTTGGCCACCCCGCGTTTGGTGCGGCGTGGGATTTTGGGCTGGCGTGGTCGGGTTTGGTGGGAGTCGGTGGCGGAGAAAACGGAATCCAATTCCGAGTTCAAACTCGTTTTACGGCCATCTTACCGGCAGCGAACGGGTGCCCAAACGGGTGGGCCCACTCGTCCGATTCAGGCAAAACCGGAGAAAGAAGTGGAAGGTAGGTGTGGATCTCAGTTTTTGGTACAAGAATACAAAGAAACGGCGAGGACAGTGTGCTCACATTTTGGCCAAATGCTCGCCCGGGGCCAAGGCCAAGCCATGCAGCCACCCGCGCGGCCAACGCCAAGGCACAGGGCCACGCTCGAGCTCCCTATCCTTGCCTCGGGAGCGCGGCCGGAGTGTGTTGTGTGTGCGTGAGAGTGTACGACCTGCCTTGGTCGCGAGCATATGCTGCATTTCGAGAAAGGCACATAGCCAGCCCGCGGCCAGGGCCAGGGCGACGCCGCAGCCACCCGCGGGCCAAGGCCTAGGCACGCGCCACCCCGCTGCCAAGGCCATGGAACCCAGCAAGCCCGCGGCCAAGGCCTAGGCACGCAGCCACCCCGCTGCCAAGGCCTTGGTACACAGCGACCCGGTGGCCAAGGCCAAGGCCAGCCCGGCACCCACTCCACCCCGCGCCAAGGCCTAGGCACGCAGCCACCTCAAACTGCTGCCAAGGCCAAGGCCGTGTGCTGTCGCTCACGGATCTTGGCCAACTTTTTGCTTTCCGGCAGTGCGGGATTTTGGGGTGATGCATTAGATACGCGGCGACAGTCAAACGCCGGAAAAGAGGGGAGTCGATTTCGAGGTCCGAACCTCGCTTTGTTGGGCCGATTTATCGAGGCCGCATGCTGGGAAAAGGGACGAAACGTGTGCCCGTGAATTGGTCCGATTGTGGTAGAACTGGGCCAGGGGCCTCCTCACGGCGCAAGGCCATACTGCTTTCCGCCTTGCAAAAATGGCTAAAATGATGCGGAGGCCCTGCGACCATCTTTCCAAAGGCCAAAATCCGTGAGCTATAGCGCACGGATTGTGGCCAAATTTCTCAAGTTTGCGGTGTGGGAGTTTTGGGGTGTGGTCGGGTTTGCAGGAGTCGTCGGCGGAGAAAACGGAATCCAATTCCGAGATCCGAAACTCATTTTACGCCATTTTACCGCAGCGAACGGGTGCCCAAACGATTGTGGGCCAACTCTTCCAATTCAAGAAAACCGGAGAAAGAAGTGGAAGGTAGGTGTGGATTTCAGTTTTTGGTCAGAGAATACGAAGAAACGGAGGACCGTGTGCTCACATTTTGGCCAAATGCTCGCCCGCGTTCAAGGCCAAGCCCACGCAGCCACCTCGCGGCCAAGGCCAAGGCACAGGGCCACGCTCAAGCACCCTATCCTTGCCTCGGGAGAGCGGCCCGAGTGTGTGTTCTGTGTGCATGAGAGTGTGCAACCTGCCTTGGTCACGAGCATGTGCTGCATTTCGAGCAAGGGACGGAGCCAGCCCGCGCCAAGGCCAAGGCTGACGCACGCAGCCATGCCGTGGCAAGGCCAAGGCATGCGTCCAGCCGACGGCCAAGGCCATGGCACCCAGCCAGCACGAGGCAAAGGCCGAGGCTTGTATCCAGCCTGCGCCCAAGGCCAAGGCTCGTGGCATCCAGCCCGCGGACCAAGGCCAAGGGCTAGGCACGCTGTCAGCCCGCGGCCAAGGCCGCAGCACGCAGCCACCCCGAGGCCAAGGCCAAGGCCATGGCACCCAGCCAGCCGGTGGCCAAGGCCGAGGCATGCAGCCACCCCGCGTCCTAGGCCAAGGGTGTGTGCTGTAGCTCACGGATCTTGGCCAACTTTTGCGTTTCCGGTGGAGTGCGGGATTTTCGGGTGATGCATTAGATACGTGCCACAGTTGAACATCGGAAAAGACGGGAGTTGATTCCAGGTCCCGAACTCGCTTTATGGCCGATTTACCGAGGGTGCGGGGGTGCTAAGGGGCGAAACGTGCCCTTGCCAATTGGTCCGATTGTGGTAGAACTGGGCCGGGGCCTCCTCACGGCGCAAGTACTATTTTCCGATCAAAGAAATGGCGATAATCTTGCGGGAGGCGCTGCACCATTTTTCCGCTGAAAAGGCCAAAATCCGTGAGCTTATAGCACACGGATTGTGGCCAAATTTCGCATTTCGGGGCGTGGGATTTTGGGCTGGCGTGGTCGGGTTTGGTGGGAGTCGGTGGCGGGAGAAAACGGAATCCACCGACCTCCGAAACTCGTTTTACGGCCATTTTACCGCAGCGAAACGGGTGGGCCAACTCGTCCGATTCAGGAAAACCGGAGAAAGAAGTGGAAGGTAGGTGTGGATCTCAGTTTTTGGTCCAAGAATACAAAACATCGGCGAGGACCGTGTGCTCACATTTTGGCCAAATGCTCACCCGCGCCCAAGGCTACCCCGCTCCAACGCCAGGACACGCCGAGCTCCCTATCCTTGCCTCGGGCGCAGCCCGCGTGTGTGTGTGTGTGCGTGAGAGTGTGCGACGTGCCTTGGTCGCGAGCATGTGCTGCATTTCGAGCAAGGCATGGAGCCACCCCGCGGCCAAGGCCAAGGCACCCAAGGCCAACGCCATGCACTCCAGCCAGCCCGCTGGGGCCTAGGTACCGAGCCACCCAGCAAGCCAAGGCCAAGGCACGCAGCCACCCCAAGGGCAAGGCCTAGGCACGCAGCAACTCCGCGGCCATGGCTGTTTTAGGCCGTGTGCTCTAGCACACGGATCTTGGCCAACTTTCGCGTTTCTGGGACGGTGCAGGATTTTCGGGTGATGCATTAGATACGTGCGACAGTCAAACGTCGGAAAAGACGGGAGTCGATTCCGAGGTCCGAACCTCGTTTTACGGCCATTTTACACGGATTGTGCCCAAATTTCGGGTTTCGGGGTTGGCCTGGGATTTTGGGCTGGCGTGGTCGGGTTTCGTGGGAGTCTGTGGCAGGAGAAAACGGAATCCACCCGAGCTCCGTAACTCATTTTACGTCCATTTTACCGGCAGCGAACGGGTGCCCAAATGGGTGGGCAACTCGTCCGATTCAGGCAAAACCGGAGAAAGAAGTGGAAGGTAGGTGTGGATCTCAGTTTTTGGTCCAAGAATACGAACAAACGGCGAGGACCGTGTGCTCACATTTTGGCCAAATGCTCACCCCGGCCAAGGCTATGGCACGTACGCTCGAGCTCCCTATCCTTGCCTCGGGATCGCAGCCCGAGTGTGTGTTGTGTGTGCGTGAGAGTGTGACGACGTGCCTTGGTCGCGAGCATGTGCTGCATTTCGAGCAAGGCACGGAGCCACCCCGCTGGCCAAGAGGCCAAGGCACGCGGCCCACCCCGCGGCCAAGGGCAAGCCACCCAAGGCCAACGCCAAGCACCCAGCCAGCCAGCGGCCAAGGCCTAGGCACGCAGCGAGCCCGCGGCGAAGGCCTAGGCACGCAGCAACTCCGCGGCCATGGCCAAGGCCGTGTGCTGTAGCTCACGGATCTTGGCCAACTTTCGCGTTTCTGGGACAGTGCAGGATTTTCGGGTGATGCATTAGATACGTGCGACAGTCGAACGTCGGAAAAGATGGGAGTTGATTCCGAGGTCCGAAACTCGTTTTACGGCCATTTTACACGGATTGTGGCCAAATTTCGCGTTTCGGGGGCGGCGTGGGATTTTGGGCTGGTGTGGTCGGGTTTGGTGGGAGTCTGTGGCAGGAGAAAACGGAATCCAATTCCGACCTCCGAAACTCGTTTTACGTCCATTTTACCGGCAGCGAACTGGTGGGCCAACTCGTCTAATTCCGGCAAAACCAGAGAAAGAAGTGGAAGGTACGTGTGGATCTCAGTTTTTGGTCCAAGAATACGAAGCAACGGCGAGGACCGTGTGCTCACATTTTGGCCAAATGCTCACCCTGGCCAAGGCCAAGGCACAGGGCCATGCTCGAGCTCCCTATCCTTGCCTCGGGATCGCAGCCCGAGTGTGTGTTGTGTGTGCGTGAGAGTGTGCGACGTGCCTTGGTCGCGAGCATGTGCTGCATTTCGAGCAAGGCACGGAGCCAGGCCGCGGGCAAGGCCAAGGCACGCGTCCACCCACGGCCAAGGGCAAGCCACCCAAGGCCAACGCCATGCACCGGGCCAGCCAGTGCCAAGGCCTAGGTGCAGGAGCCCGCGGCCAAGGCCAAGGCACGCAGCCACCCCAAGGGCAAGGCCTAGGCACGCAGCAACTCCGCGGCCATGGCCAAGGGCGTGTGCTGTAGCTCACGGATCTTGGCCAACTTTCGCGTTTCTGGGATGGTGCGGGATTTTCGGGTGATGCATTAATATGTGCGACAATCGAACGCGGAAAAGACGGGAGTCGATTCCGAGGTCCGAACCTTGTTTTACGGCCATTTTACACGGATTGTGACCAAATTTCGCGTTTCGGGGCGGCGTGGGATTTTGGGCTGGCGTGGTCGGGTTTGGTGGAGTCTATGGCAGGAGAAAACGAATTCAATTCGACCTCCAAAACTCGTTTACGGCCATTTTACCGCAGCGGGTGGGCCAACTCGTCCGATTCAGGCAAACCGGAGAAAGAAGTGGAAGGTAGGTATGGACCTCAGTTTTTGGTCAAGAATACGAAGAAACGGCGAGGACCGTGCGCTCACATTTTGACCAAACGCTCGCCCGCGGCCAAGGTCAAGCCACGCAGCCACCCCGCAGCCAAGGCCAAGGCGGCGGGGGCCACGCTCGAGCTCCCTATCCTTGCCTCGGGAGCGCGGCCCGAGTTTGTGTTGTGTGTGCGTGAGAGTGTGCGGCGTGCTTTGGCCGCGAGCATGTGCTGCATTTCGAGCAAGGCACGGAGCCAGCCCGCAGCCAAGGCACGCAGCCACCCCGTGGCCAAGGCCAAGGTACACGTCCACCCATGCCAAGGCCAAGGCCATGCACCTAGCCAGCCCGCGGCCAAGGTCTAGGCACGCAGCCAGCCCGCGGGCGAAGGCCAAGGCCAACGCAGCCACCCCAAGGCCAAG
This sequence comes from Luvunga scandens, assembly GCA_030449905.1. Lineage (NCBI taxonomy): Eukaryota > Viridiplantae > Streptophyta > Magnoliopsida > Sapindales > Rutaceae > Luvunga > Luvunga scandens. Next base: position 116,951 of record JASUUG010001063.1, on the reverse strand, counting down.
GCCTAGGCACACAGCCACCCGCGGGCAGGCCCAGGCCGTGTCTGTAGCTCACGGATCTTGGCCAACTTTCGCGTTTCCGGGTGGTGCGGGATTTTGGGGTGATGGATTAGATACGTCAAGCGACCGTCGAACGCGGAAAAGAGGGGAGTGGATTTCGAGGTCCGAACCTCGTTTACGGCCGATTTCCAAGGGTGCGGGGGGTAAAAAAGGGGACGAAACGTGCCCGCGAATTGGTCCGATTGTTGTACAACTGTGCCGGGGCCTCCTCACGGCGCAAGTACTGTTTTCCACTCAAAGAAATGGCGAAAATAATGGGAGGCCCTGCTCCCATTTTTCCGCTGGAAAAAGGCCAAAATCCGTGAGCTATAGCACACGGATTGTGGCCACCCGCGTTTCGGGCAGCGTGGGATTTTGGGCTGGCGTGGTCAGGTTTGGTGGGAGTCGGTGGTTGGAGAAAACGGAATTGAATTACGAGACCAAACTCGTTTTATGGCCATTTACCGCAGCGGACGGTGCCCAAACAGGTGGGCCAACTCGTTCGATTCAGGAAAACCGAGAAAGAAGTGGAAGGTAGGTGTGGATCTCAGTTTTTGGTCGAAGAATACAAAGAAACGGAGAGGACCGTGTGCTCTCATTTTGGCCAAATGCTCGCCCTCGGCCATGGCCAAGCCACTCAGCCACCCCACGGCCAAGGCCAAGGCACAGGGCCACGCTTGAGTTCCCTATCCTTGTGTCGGGAGTGCGGCCCGAGTGTGTGTTGTGTGTGCGTGAGAGTGTGCGACCAGCCTTGGTCGCGAGCGTGCACTGCATTTCGAGCAAGGCACGGAACCAGCCCGCGGCCAAGGCCATGGCATCCAGCCAGCCCGCGGCCAAGGCCATGGCACCCAGCCAGCCCGCAGCCAAGGCCTAGGCACGCAGCCAGCCACGGCCAAGGCCTAGGCTCGCAGCCAGCCCGCGGCCAAGGCCTAGGCACGCATCCAGCCTGCGGCCAAGGCCTTGGCACGCAGCCACCCCGAGGCCGAGGCCAAGGCCATAGCACCCAGCCACCCCGCGGCCAAGGCCAAGGCCGTGTGCTGTAGCTCACGGATTTTGGTCTACTCTCGCATTTCCGGGGCGGTGCGGGATTTTGGGGTGATAGATTAGATACGTGCGAAAAGGGGACGAAAAGTGCCCGCGAGTTGGTCCGATTGTGGTAGAACTGGGCCAGGGACCTCCTCACGGCACAAGTACTGTTTTCCGCTCGAAGAAATGGCGAAAATAATGCGGGAGGCCCTGCGCCCATTTTTCCGCCGGAAAAGGCCAAAATCCGTGAACTATAGCACACGGATTGTGGCCAAATTTTGCGTTTCAGGGGCGGCGTGGGATTTTGGGCTGGCGTGGTCGGGTTTGGTGGGAGTCGGTGGTGGGAGGAAACGGATTCCAATTCCGAGCTCCGAAACTCATTTTACGGCCATTTTACCGGCAGTGAACGGGTGCCCAAATGGGTGGGCCAACTTGTCCGATTCAGACAAAACCGGAGAAAGAAGTGGAAGGTAGGTATGGATCTCAGTTTTTGGTCCAAGAATACAAAGACACGGCGAGGACCGTGCTGTCACGGGATGAGTATTTTGCGCAGCAAACCCGTGCGGCACTTAGTCGACTTCTAGCACACAAGTCGCTAAGTAAGCCTAGAACACTTCTCGAACTAGCTAAGCAAAGAATGCTTGTGCAAATGCTAGAGAGAAGCAAGAGCAATGTGGCCAAACTATACAATTTTATTACTCACAAGAGTAATTTACAAGAGAGCTTTACAAGAGAGCTTGAGAGCTTGTGTGTGTTGTGAGTTGTGTGTGCTGGAATTGTGGTGTGTTGTGTGCAAAATGGCAAGGGTGGTGGCCTATTTATAGGCTTGGATGGAGGGCTCTAGAACCACCTAGCAACTTGCCAAGTTGCCTAGAACTCTAAGGACTAGAATGCTCAATTCTAGAGAATTCTAGGATATTTACAATTTCTAGAAGTTGGGCTGGACTTGGCTAAGTGCACCCCACATTTTTGTTGAGTGAGCCCGCGTGCAAACTTAGCCTCCGATTGTGGGAGATTTTGGCGACCCGTGACAATCCTCCCCCACCTATGTTCGCGGCGTCCTCGTCGCGTTCTCGTGCTTGTAGTGTTGGACATGCTCCGCGAATTGCCATAGGTCTTCCTCGCGTTCCCATGTTGCTTCGCTTTCGGGGAGGTTCCTCCACTTCACCAAGTACTCGTTGTACGCCGGAATGCCCCTCCTTCGAATGACTCGATCGGCAAGGATGTACTCTACATCCTTGTCGTATGCTGTGACAACCGCGGTTGGGGCACGCCTCGACTCTCCTCGGTTGGGGTCTTCCGTATCTTCATGATATGGCTTGAGCAAGCTCACGTGGAAGACCGGATGGATCTTGAGTCTTGGCGGAAGTTGGAGTTGGTACGAGACTTTGCCAACACGTCGGATTACTTGGAAAGGCCCCTCGTAACGCCTCACTAACCCCTTGTGCACTTTCCGCAACGTCTTGAACTGTTGGGGTAGGAGCTTCAACATGACTCGATCGCCTTCCTTGTACTCGACGTGGCGCCTTCTTGAGTCAGCCCATTTCTTCATTTTCTGCGCGGCCTTGTCGAGATACGCTCGCGTGATGTCCGCTTCCTCGTGCCACTCGCGGGCGAGCTTGTGAGCCGCTGGGCTTTTCCCTCCATAAGTCGAGGCTATGGCATTGGGCGTCATGGGTTGGAATCCCATGATGATCTCGAAAGGACTCTTGCCCGTAGCCTCGCTCCGTTGAAGATTGTAGGAGAATTGGGCGACGTCCAGCAACTTAGCCCAATCTCGCTGGTGAGCGCTTACATAATGCCTGAGATACATCTCGAGGAGGTTGTTGATGCGCTCAGTTTGGCCATCGGTTTGCGGATGGAAGCTTGTCGAGAACTTGAGGTCGGTTCCCAACATCTTGAAGAGCTCCGTCCAAAAGCGGCCAGTGAATCTTGGGTCTCGGTCGCTCACTATTCTCTTCGGAACTCCCCATAGCTTCACGATATGCTTGATGAAAAGGCGAGCAGCTTCATCCGCTTTGCAGTCGGTTGGTGCGGCGATAAATGTCGCATACTTGCTGTAGCGGTCGACCACGACCATGATGCTTCCGCACCCTTCAGATTTCGGCAATGCCGAGATGAAGTCCATGGTGACACTTTCCCATGGCCTTGAGGCTATTGGCAGGGGCTCCAACAATCCTGCCGGTAGTTGGTGATCCGCCTTGTCTTGTTGGCACACAAGACAAGTTCGCATATAAGCCTCAATGTCATCTCTCATGTGCGGCCAAAAGTACGAGGCTTGAATGAGTGCAGTCGTGCGCTCTACTCCAGGGTGGCCAGCCCACTTTGAATCGTGGCACTCCTTGATGACCTCTTTCCGTAGATTTTCTCACATTGGCACGAAAAGTCGGTCTCCTTTGGTGAGGAGGATGCCTTCCTCTTGCCAAAATCGCCTTGTCTTCCCTTTGAGAACTTTCCCCAATAAGTCTTTTGCGAGAGGGTTTTGTTGGAGGCCTTCTTTGATGCGTTCGACAAGGTCGGACTTTGGTTGGCTCATATTAAGGGTTGCCAACTCCGCTTTGCGACTTAGAGCATCCGCAACGACGTTGGCTTTGCCGGGCTTATACTTGAGTCGGTAGTCGAATTCCGCAAAGAAATCCTGCCACCTTGCTTGCTTGGGGCTCAACTTCTTTTGCGTTTGGAAGTAGCTCGTGGCTACGTTATCCGTTAAGATCACGAAGTGTGAGCCAAGCAAGTAGTGTCGCCATACGCGGAGGCAATGAATGACTGCGGTCATCTCCTTTTCTTGCACGGTGTAGCGGCGTTCCGTGTCATTTAGCTTTCGACTCTCGAACGCTATAGGGTGGCCTTCCTGCATGAGTACTCCGCCAATAGCGAAGTCGGAGGCATCCGTTTGCACCTCAAATGGCTTTGTGTGGTCCGGAAGAACGAGGATGGGTTCCTCGGAAATTGCCTTCTTAAGCTTCTCGAATGCGTGCTGGCATTCCTCGGACCAATGCCATGTTCTGTTCTTCTTGAGGAGGTCGGTCAAAGGTGCCGCTCTCGCTGAGTATCCCTTAATGAAGCGGCGGTAATAATTCACCAATCCAAGAAAAGAGCGGAGTTCAGGTACATTGGTGGGAGGTTGCCACTCGAGGATAGCCTGCACCTTTGCATCTTCCATCATCAACTTCCCGTTCGCTATCTTGTGACCGAGGAACTCCACCTCTCGTTGAGCAAATGAGCATTTCTCCAGCTTGAGGTAGAGTTCGTTTTCTCGTAGTACTTGGAGAACTTGCCGCAAATGTTGTGCATGTTCCTCAAGTGTGGTGCTATACACCACTATGTCGTCCAAGTACACGACGACGAAGCGGTCGAGGAATGGTTGGAGGACTTTATTCATGAGAGTGCAAAATGTAGCCAGTGCATTGGTGAGACCAAATGGCATAACAAGGAATTCGAAAGATCCGTACCTGGTTACGCATGCCGTTTTTGGCTCATCTCCCTTTGCAATGCGTACTTAGTAGCACCCGGACCGCAAGTCAAGCTTGGTGAAATACCGTGCTTGGCCAAGTTGGTCGAACAAGTCCGCGATCAATGGGATCGGATACTTGTTCTTGATGGTGATCTTGTTAAGCGCCCAATAGTCGATGCACATCCGGAGAGATCCATCTTTCTTCTTTTGAAAGAGCACGGGTGCACCGAATGGAGCCTTTGATGGGCGGATGTAGCCCGAATCCAGCAAATCTTTGAGTTGTCTCCGCAACTCCTCTAGTTCCGGTGGCGCCATGCGGTAGGGTGCCAATGCCAGTGGTTTTGCGCCTTGTTCCAGCTCGATCTCATGATCCACCTCTCGTCTAGGTGGGAGCCTTTGTGGAAGCTTCGGAGGCATAACGTCCTTGAATTCATCAAGGACTTCTTCAATGGGTGGTGGGACTTGGCTTGATAAGCTCGGGCGAGATTCTCCCTCGTTCAGTTCCCGGATAGAGACCAAGAAGCTAGGGTCCTTCTGAAAAGCTTTCTTGAATTGCATGGCCGAGAGCGTCTTATCCGTGGCCTTGGAGCGCTCGGCGGGAGCCATGCATGCATTACTCCCATCGAGGATGCTTAGGGAGTTTGGAGCTGGTAGGGGGAAGGCATGTACCTTGTCGAAGAATTCCATGCCGAGGACCATCTTGAAGTCGTCCATGGGCACGACGGAGAAATCAAGCTTTCCGCTCCACGTCCCGAGTGTTACGCGCACTCCTTGTGCGGTGCCTGCGATTGACTTGGCGGGTGAGTTTACCGCCTTCATGGTGCCTCCTTCCTTGGTGATTTTGAGGCCTAGGCGCTTGGCCTTTTCTTCGAAAATGAAATTGTGCGTGGCTCCGGTGTCGAGCATTGCACGAACGGTGTGGCCGTTGATGTGCGCACTCACGTACATGAGCCCACTCTTCGTGGCTGCTGGTGGGTGAGTCTTGAGTGCGCCAAGGCGTTGGAGAGTACCCATGTTGTGTTGGGGTTCCTCCGTCGAAGGTGTGGACTGGCCCTTGAGCTGTGCGGCTAAGGCATTAAGCGACTTCTTCTCCGGACAGTCGCGTACCCAGTGAGGGCCATTGCATATGAAACATGGGCTTCGAGGCTTGGGTGGCTGCTTCGCATCTGGTTTGCTTTGCCCGTTCTTGCCGCTTGGAGGCTTTTTCTGCCCCCAATCCTTCTTGTTTTGGCCCTTGTCCTTCCGGCCCTCTCCCCCACCTTTGCCATGGTTAGGCCTCTTGTCCTTGGGTTGGGCGGAGTAATCGGTAAGTGATTCCGCAATGGCGATGGCGTCGTCGAGAGTTTGTACGCCACGCCTATCAAGTTCTGCCTTGGCCCAATCCTTGAGGCCATCTTGGAAGTAGAAGAGAGAGTCCTTATCGGACATATCGGTTATCTCAAGCATTAGAGTAGTAAAGTCGTTTATGTAGTCGCGGACGTTACCTGTTTGCTTGAGCCGGCGAAGGCGCCCTCGTGCTTCCTTCTCCGCGTTGCTTGGGGCGAAGTGCTTGCGGAGTTCTCGTTGGAACTCAGCCCAAGTGTTGATGGCGCATATGCCTTTGCCTATCTCACCATGCTTCCGCCGCCACCATAGTTGTGCGGCGCCTCGAAGAAACGTAGGCGCGGTGCCTACCTTTGCTTCTTCGTCGCGAACACCCAAGGCGTCAAAGTATTGTTCCAGCCCGAAGAGGAAGTTGTCCACGACAGTGGCATTGCGTGTGCCATTGTAGGTGTCGGGCTTTGGCACATCGATGCGGCGCGCATCATTCGTGCTTGTCGAAGCCGGGCTAGGAGTGAATGTGCGCTTGTGCCACGCCCAATCCGAACTGACTTCATCCACCTCCGTACGGATCGCTCGTAGCTCGCTTTGTACGAAGCTACGCAAATTCAGCAGCTCCTCATGGAATGCTCGAAACTCCCCTCGGAGAGAGTCGGCTTGGTCTTGCATGAGGGCCTTGGTGGCTACTGTGAACTCACCATACTCGCCCTCAAGACCGTCCACCCTCACCTCCAAAGTATCGAGGGTGTCCTGGACAGCGGACATAGATGTTTCGAGCGTGGCGACGCGAGGCTCCAGGGCATCTACAGAAACAGCCTTGGACTTGCCGCGGGACTTAGCTTGTGCACGTCCCTCCTCGCGGCCACGAGTTGGCTCGAGAGACTCCACACCGACAACACCCTCTTGTCTAGTGTTGGGAAGGTTGGCCATTGCTTGTGAGCTAGGTTGCGTGGGTGCAAAACTCAGCTCTGATACCACTTGTCACGGGATGAGTATTTTGCGCAGCAAACCCGTGCGGCACTTAGTCGACTTCTAGCACACAAGTCGCTAAGTAAGCCTAGAACACTTCTCGAACTAGCTAAGCAAACGGAGCCACCCCACGGCCAAGGCCATGTCACCCAGCCAGCCCGCGGCCAAGGCCAAGGCACCCAGCCACCCTGCGGCCAAGGCCTAGGCACGCAGCCACCCAGCGGCCAAGGCCTAGGCACGGAGCCACCCCGCGGCCAAGGCCATGTCACCCAGCCAGCCCGCGGCCAAGGCCTAGGCACACAGCCAGCCCACGGTCAAGGCCATGGCACCCAGCCACCCTGCGGCCAAGGCCTAGGCACGCAGCCACCCCGCGGCCAAGGCCAAGGTCGTGTGCTGTAGCTCACGGATCTTGGCCAACTTTCGCGTTTCCGGGGCGGTGCGGGATTTTGGGGTGATGCATTAGATACGTGCGACAGTCGAGCATCGGAAAAGAGGGGACAAGTTGGCCCCCCGTTGGGCTGTGATCCTGCACACACAACACACACTCGGGCTGTGATCCCGAGGCAAGGATAGGGAGCTCATGCGTGGCCCTGTGCCTTGTCCTTGGCCGCGGGGTGGCTGCGTGGCTTGGCCTTGGCCGTGGGCGAGCATTTGGCCAAAATGGGAGCACACGGTCCTCGCCGTTTCTTCGTATTCTTGGACCAAAATCTGATATCCACACCTACCTTCCACTTCTTTATCCGGTTTTGCCTGAATCGGACGAGTTGGCCCACCCGTTCAGGCACCCGTTCGCTGCTGGGAAAATGGCCGTAAAACGTGTTTCGGAGCTCGGAATTGGATTCCCTTTTCTCCCGCCACTGACTCCCACCAAACCCGACCACGCCAGCTCAAAATCCCACGCCACCCCGAAACACGAAATTTGGCCACAATCCGTGTGCTATTATTGCTCACGGATATTGGCCTTTTCCGGCAGAAAAATGGGCGCAGGGCCTCCCACATTATTTTCGCAATTTCTTCGAGCGGAAAACAGTACTTGCACCGTGAAGAGGCCCCCGGCCCAGTTCTACCACAAACGGAACAATTCGCGGGCACGTTTTCTCCCCTTTTCGCCCCTCTGCACGTTTGATAAATTGGCCATAAAATGAGGTTCGGACCTCGGAATCGACTCCTGTCTTTTTCGACGTTCGACTGTCACACGTATCTAATGCATCACCCCAAAATCCAGCACCGCCCCGGAAACACGAAAGTTGGTCAAGATCCGTGAGCTTCAGCACACGGCCCTGGCCTTGGCTGCGGGGTGGCAGCATGACAAGGCCTTGGCTGCGGGGTGGCTGGGTGCCATGGCCTTGGCCTTGGCCTCGCGGTGGCTGCGTGCCAAGGCCTTGGCCGCGGGCTGGCTGAGTGCCTTGGCCTTGGCCGCGGGCTGGCTGGATGCCATGGCCTTGGCTGTGGGGTGGACGCGTGCCTTGGCCTTGGCCACGGGGTGCCTGCGTGCCTCGGCCTTGGCCTTGGCCGCGGGCTGGCTCCGTGCCTTGCTCGAAATGCAGCACATGCTCGTGACCAAGGCAGGTCGCACACTCTCACGCACACACAACACACACTCGGGCCGCGCTCCCAAGGCAAGGATAGGGAGCTCGAGCGTGGCCCTGTGCCTTGGCCTTGGCCGCGGGGTGGCTGCGTGGCTTGGCCTTGGCCGCAGGGTGGCTGCGTGGCTTGGCCTTGGCCGTGGGCGAGCATTTGGCCAAAATGTGAGCACATGGCCCTCGCCGTTTCTTCGTATTGTTGGACCAAAAAGTAAGATCCACACCTACCTTCCACTTCTTTCTCCGGTTTTGCCTGAATCGGATGAGTTGGCCCACCCGTTTGGGCACCCGTTCGCTGCCGGTAAAATGGCCATAAAACGAGTTTCGGAGCTCGGAATTGTATTCCGTTTTCTCCCGCCACTGACTCCCACCAAACCCGACTTCGCCAACCAAAAATCTAACGCCGCCCCCGAAACGCGAAATTTGGCCACAATCCGCATGCTATAGCTCACGGATTTTGGCCTTTTCTGGCGGAAAAATGTGTGCAGGGCCACCCGCATTATTTTTCCATTTCTTCGAGCCGAAAACTGTACTTGCGCCGTGAGGAGCCCCCCGGCCCAGTTCTACCAAAATTGGACCAATTCGCGGGCACGTTTCATCCCCTTTTCGCTCCCACGCACGTTTTGTAAATCGGCCATAAAACGAGGTTCGGACCTCGGAATCAACTCCCGTCTTCTCTGACGTTCGACTGTCGCACGTATCTAATGCATCACCCGAAATCCCCCACCGCCCCGGAAACGCGAAAGTTGGCCAAGATCCGCGAGCCACAGCACACTGCCTTGGCCTTGGCCGCGGGGTGGCTGCGTGCCTTGGCCGCGGGCTGGCTCCGTCCCTTGCTCGAAATGCAGCACATGCTCGCGACCAAGACACGTCGCACACTCTCACGCACACACAACACACACTCGGGCTGCGATCCCGAGGCAAGGATAGGGAGCTCGAGCGTGGCCCTATGCCTTAGCGTTGGCTGTGGGCGAGCATTTGGCCAAAATGTGAGGACATGGCCCTCACCGTTGCTTTGTATTCTTGGACCAAAAACTGAGTTGGACGAGTTGGCCCACCCGTTCGCTGCCGGTAAAATGGCCGTAAAATGAGTTTCGGAGCTCGGAATTGGATTTCGTTTTCTCCTACCACCGACTCCCACCAAACCCAACCACGCCAGCCCAAAATCCAACGCCGTCCCTGAAACGCGAAATTTGGCCACAAAGCGTGTGCTATAGCTCACAGATTTTGGCCTTTTCCGGCGGAAAAATGGGCGCAGGACCTACCGCATTATTTTCGCCATTTCTTCAAGCGGAAAAAAGTACTTGCGCGGTGAGGAGGCCCCCGGCCCAGTTCTACCACAATCGGACCAATTTACGGGCACGTTTCGTCCCCTTTTCGCACCCCCGCACCCTCGGTAAATCGGCCGTAAAACGAGGTTCGGACCTCTAAATGGACTCCCCTGTTTTCCGACGTTCGACTGTCGCACATATCTAATGCATCACCCCAAAATCCCACACCGCCCCGGAAACGCGAAAGCTGGCGAAGATCCGTGAGCTTCAGCACACAGCCTTGGCCTTGGCCGTGGGGTGGCTGGGTGCCATGGCCTTGGCCTTGGCCGCGGGGTGGCTGGGTGCCATGGCCTTGGCCTTGGCCTCGCGGTGGCTACGTGCCAAGGCCTTGGCCGCGGGCTGGCTGAGTGCCTAGGCCTTGACCACGGGGTGGCTGGGTGCAATGGCCTTGGCCGCGGGGTGGACGCTTGCCTTCGCCTTGGCCACAGGGTGGCTGCGTGCCTCGGCCTTGGCCTTGGCCGCGGGCTGGCTCCATGCCTTGCTTGAAATGCAGCACATGCTCGCGACCAAGGCACGTCGCACACTCTCACGCACACACAACACACACTCGGGCCTCGCTCCCGAGGCAAGGATAGGGAGCTCGAGCGTCGCCCTTTGACTTGGCCTTGGCCGCGGGGTGGCTGCGTGGCTTGGCCTTGGCCGCGGCCAAGCATTTAGCCAAAATGTGAGCACACGGTCCTCGCCGTTTCTTCGTATTCTTGGACCAAAAACTGAGATCCACACCTACCATCCAGTTCTTGCGCCGTAAGGAGGCCCCCGGCCTAGTTTTACCACAATTGGAGGAATTCGCGGGCACGTTTCGTCCCCTTTTTGCACTCCCGCACCCTCGGTAAATCAGCCGTAAAACGAGGTTCGGACCTCTAAATCGACTCCCCTCTTTTCCGACATTCGACTGTCGCACGTATCTAATGCATCACCCCAAAATCCCACACCGCCCCGGAAACGCGAAAGTTGGCCAAGATCCATGAGCTTCAGCACATGGCCTTGGCCTTGGCCGCGGGGTGGCTGCGTGCCTAGGCCTTGGCCGCGGGGTGGCTGGGTGCCATGGCCTTGGCCTTGGCCTCGCGGTGGCTGCGTGCCAAGGCCTTGGCCGCGGGCTGGCTGAGTGCCTAGGGCTTGACCACGGGGTGGCTGGGTGCCATGGCCTTGGCCGCGGGGTGGCTGCGTGCCTCGGCCTTGGCCTTGGCCGCGGGCCGGCTCCGTGCCTTGCTCGAAATGCAGCACATGCTCGCGACCAAGGCACGTCGCACACTCTCACGCACACACAACACACACTCGGGCCGCGCTCCCGAGGCAAGGATAGGGAGCTCGAGCGTGGCCCTGTGCCTTGGCCTTGGCTGCGGGGTGGCTGCGTGGCTTGGGCTTGGCCGCGGGCGAGCATTTGGCCAAAATGTGAGCACACGGTCCTCGCCGTGTCTTCGTATTCTTGGACCAAAAACTGAGATCCACACCTACCATCCAGTTCTTGCGCCGTAAGGAGGCCCCCGGCCTAGTTTTACCACAATCGGAGGAATTTGCGGGCACGTTTCGTCCCCTTTTCGCACCCCCGCACCCTCGGTAAATCAGACGTAAAACGAGGTTCGGACCTCTAAATCGACTCACCTCTTTTCCGACGTTCGACTGTCGCACGTATCTAATGCATCACCCCAAAATCCCACACCGCCCCGGAAACGCGAAAGTTGGCCAAGATCCATGAGCTTCAGCACATGGCCTTGCCCTTGGCCGCAGGGTGGCTGCGTGCCTAGGCCTTGGCCGCGGTGTGGCTGGGTGCCATGGCCTTGGCCTTGGCCTCGCGGTGGCTGCGTGCCAAGGCCTTGGCCGCTGGCTGGCTGAGTGCCTAGGCCTTGACCACGGGGTGGCTGGGTGCCATGGCCTTGGCCGCGGGGTGGCTGCGTGCCTCGGCCTTGGCCTTGGCCGCGGGCTGGCCCCGTGCCTTGCTCGAAATGCACCACATGCTCGCGACCAAGGCACGTCGCACACTCTCACGCACACACAACACACACTCGGGCCGCGCTTCCGAGGCAAGGATAGGGAGCTCGAGCGTGGCCCTATGCCTTGGCCTTGGCCGCAGGGTGGCTGCGTGGCTTGGCCTTGGCCGCGGGCGAGCATTTGGCCAAAATGTGAGCACACGGTCCTCGTCGTTTCTTCGTATTCTTGGACCAAAAACTGAGATCCACACCTACCATCCAGTTCTTGCGCCGTAAGGAGGCCCCCGGCCCAGTTTTACCACAATCGGAGGAATTCGCGGGCACGTTTCGTCCCCTTTTCGCACCCCCGCACCCTCGGTAAATCAGCCGTAAAACGAGGTTCGGACCTCTAAATCGACTCCTCTCTTTTCTGACGTTCGACTGTCGTACGTATCTAATGCATTACCCCCAAATCCCACACCGCCCCGGAAACGCGAAAGTTGGCCAAGATCCGTGAGCTTCAGCACATGGCCTTGGCCTTGGCCGCGGGGTGGCTGCGTGGCTAGGCCTTGGTCGCGGGGTGGCTGTGTGCCATGGCCTTGGCCTTGGCCTCGCGGTGGCTGCGTGCCAAGGCCTTGGCCGCAGGCTGGCTGAGTGCCTAGGCCTTGACCGCGGGGTGGCTGGGCGCCATGGCCTTGGCCATGTGGTGGACGCGTGCCTTGGCCTTGGCCACGGGGTTGCTGCATGCCTCGGCCTTGGCCTTGGCCGTGGGCTGGCCCCGTGCCTTGCTCGAAATGCACCACATGCTCGCGACCAAGGCACGTCGCACACTCTCACGCACACACAACACACACTCGGGCCGCGCTCCCGAGGCAAGGATAGGGAGCTCGAGCGTGGCCCTATGCCTTGGCCTTGGCCGCGGGGTGGCTGCGTGGCTTGGCCTTGGCCGCGGGCGAGCATTTGGCCAAAATGTGAGCACACGGTCCTCGCCGTTTCTTCGTATTCTTGGACCAAAAACTGAGATCCACACCTACCATCCAGTTCTTGCGCCGTAAGGAGGCCCCCGGCCCAGTTTTACCACAATCGGAGGAATTCGCGGGCACGTTTCGTCCCCTTTTCGCACCCCCGCACCCTCGGTAAATCAGCCGTAAAACGAGGTTCGGACCTCTAAATCGACTCCTCTCTTTTCTGACGTTCGACTATCGTACGTATCTGATGCATTACCCCCAAATCCCACACCGCCCCGGAAACGCGAAAGTTGGCCAAGATCCGTGAGCTTCAGCACATGGCCTTGGCCTTGGCCGCGGGGTGGCTGCGTGCCTAGGCCTTGGTCGCGGGGTGGCTGTGTGCCATGGCCTTGGCCTTGGCCTCGCGGTGGCTGCGTGCCAAGGCCTTGGCCGCAGGCTGGCTGAGTGCCTAGGCCTTTACCGCGGGGTGGCTGGGCGCCATGGCCTTGGCCATGTGGTGGACGCGTGCCTTGGCCTTGGCCACGGGGTTGCTGCGTGCCTCGGCCTTGGCCTTCGCCGTGGGCTGGCTCCGTGCCTTGCTAGAAATGCAGCACATGCTCGCGACCAAGGTACGTCGCACACTCTCATGCACGCACAACACACACTCGGGCCGCGCTCCCGAGGCAAGCATAGGGAGCTCAAGCCTGGCCCTGTGCCTTGGCCTTGGCCGCGGGGCGGCTGCGTGGCTTGGCCTTGGCCGCGGGTGAGCATTTGCGCCGTAAGGAGGCCCCCGGCCCAGTTCTACCACAATCGGACCAATTTGCGGGCACGTTTCGTCCCCTTTTCGCACCACCGCACGTTCGGTAAATCGGCCGTAAAACGAGGTTAGGACCTCGGAATCGACTCCCATCTTTTCCAACGTTCGACTGTCGCACGTATCTAATGCATCACCCAAAAATCCCTCACCGCCCCGGAAACGTGAAAGTTGGCCATGATCCGTGAGCTACAGCACACGGCCTTGGCCTTGGCCACGGGGTGGCTGCGTGCCTAGGCCTTGGACTAGTGGTGGCTGCGTGCCTTGGCCTTGGCCGCGGGCTGGCTGCGTGCGTAGAGCTTGGCCGCGGGCTTGCTCCGTGCCTCGCTCGAAATGCAGTACATGCTCGCGACCAAGGCGCGTCGTACACTCTCACACACACACAACACACACTCGGGCCGCGCTCCCGAGGCAAGGATTGGGAGCTCGAGCGTGGCCCTGTGGCCTGCCCTGTCCACGGAGTGGCTGCGTGGCTTGGCCTTTTCCTTGGCCGCGGGGTGGCTGTTGGCCAAAATGTGAGCACACGGTCCTCGCCGTTTCTTCATATTCATGGACCAAAAACGGAGATCCCCACCTACCTTGCACTCCTTTCTCCGGTTTTACCTGAATCGGACGAGTGGCCCACCCGTTTGGGCACCCGTTCGCTGCCGGTAAAATGGCCATAAGACGAGTTTTGGAGCTCGGAATTGGATTCCGTTTTCTCCTGCCACCGACTCCCACCAAAGCCGACCACGCCAGACTAAAATCCCATGCCGCACCCGAAACGCGAAATTTGGCCACAATCCGTGTGCTATAGCTCGCGGATTTTGGCCTTTTCCGGTGGAAAAATGGGCGCTGGGCCTCCCGCATTATTTTCACCATTTCTTCGAGCGGAATACAGTACTTGCGCCGTGAGGAGGCCCCCGGCCCAGTTCTACCACAATCGGACAAATTCGCGGGCACGTTTCGTCCCCTTTTCGCACCCTCGCAACCTCGGCAAAGCGGCCATAAAACGAGGTTCAGACCTCGAAATTGACTCCCCTTTTTTCCGACGTTCGACTGTCGCACGTATCTAATGCATCACCCCAAAATCCCGCACCGCCCCGGAAACGCGAAAGTTGGCCAAGATCCGCGAGCCACAGCACACGGCCTTGGCCTTGGCCGCGGGCTGGCTGGGTGCCATGGCCTTGGCCACGGGGTGGACGCGTGCCATGGCCTTGGCCACGGGGTGGACGCGTGCCTTGGCCTTGGCCATGGGGTGGCTGCGTGCCTTGGCCGCAGGCTGGCTCCGTGCCTTGCTTGAAATGCAGCACATGCTCGCGACCAAAGCAGGTCGCACAATCTCACGCACACAGAAGACACACTCGGGCCGCGCTCCCGAGGCAAGGATAGGGAGGCTGCGGGGTGGCTGCGTTGCTTGGCCTTGGCCGCGGGAGAGCATTTGGCCAAAATGTGAGCACACGGTCCTCGCCGTTTCTTCGTATTCTTGGACCAAAAACTGAGACCCACACCTACCTTCCACTTCTTTCTCCTCTTCTGCCAGAATCGGACGAGTTGGCCCACCCGTTTGGGCACCCGTTCGCTGCCGGTAAAATGGCCGTAAAACAAGTTTCGGAGGTCGGAATTGGATTCCATTTTCTCCCGCCACTGACTCCCACCAAACCCGACCACACTAGCCCAAAATCCCACGCCGCCCCCGAAAAGTGAAATTTGGCCACAACCCGTGGCTCACGGATTTTGGCCTTTTCCGGCAGAAAAATGGGCGCAGGGCCTCCCCCATTATTTTCGCCATTTGTTCGAGCAGAAAACAGTACTTGCACCGTGAGGAGGCCCCCGGCCCAGTTCTACCACAATCAAACCAATTCCCGGGCACGTTTCGTCCCCTTTTCGCACCCCTGCAAGTTCGGTAAATCGGCCGTAAAACGACGTTCGGACCTCGGAATCGACTCCCGTCTTTTCCGACGTTCGACTGTCGTAGGTATCTAATGCATCACCCAAAAATCCCGCACCGTCCCAGAAATGCGAAAGTTGGCCAAGATCCGTGAGGTACAGCACACGGCCTTGGCCTTGGCCGCGGGGTGGCGGCGTGCCTAGGCCTCTGCCGCGGGCTGGCCGGGTGCCATGGCCTTGGCCTTGGCCTCGGGGTGGCTGCGTGCCAAGGGCTTGGCCTCGGGGTGGCTGCATGCCTCGGCCTTGGCCTTGGCCACGGGCTGGCTCCGTGCCTTGCTCGAAATGCAGCACATGCTCGCAACCAAGGCAGGTCACATACTCTCACGCACACACAACACACACTCTGGCCGCGCTCCCGAGGAAAAGATAGGGAGCTCGAGCGTGGACCTGTGCCTTGGCCTTGGGCGCAGGGTGGTTGCGTGGCTTGGCCTTGGCCGCGGGCGAGCATTTGGCCAAAATGTGAGCACACGGTCCTCGTTGTTTCTTCTTATTCTTGCACCAAAAAACTGAGATCCACACCTACCTTCCACTTCTTTCTCCGGTTTTGCCTGAATCGGATGAGTTGGCCCACCCGTTTGAGCACTCGTTTGCTGCCGGTAAAATGGCCGTAAAATGAGTTTCGGAGCTCAGAATAGGATTCCGTTTTCTCCCGCCGCCAACTCCCACCAAACCCGACCACGCCAGCCCAAAATCCCACGCCGCCCCCGAACGCGAAATTTGGCCACAATCCGTGTGCTATAGCTCACGGATTTTGGCCTTTTCCGGCGGAAAAATGGGCGCAGGGTCTCACGCATTATTTTCGCCATTTCTTCAAGCGGAGAACAGTACTTTCGCCGTGAGGAGGCCCCCGGCCCAGTTCTACCACAATCGGACCAATTCACGGGCACGTTTCGTCCCCTTTTCACACCCCTGCACGTTTGGTAAATCGGCCGTAAAACGAGGTTCGGACCTCGGAATCGACTCCCGTCTTTTCCGACGTTCGACTGTCGCATATATCCAATGCATCACCCAAAATCCCGCACCGGCCCGGAAACGCGATCCCGAGGCAAGGATAGGGAGCTCAAGCGTGGCCTTGTGCCATAGCCTTGGCCGCGGGCGAGCATTTGGCCAAAATGTGAGCACACAGTCCTCGCCGTTTCTTCGTATTCTTGGACCAAAAACTGAGATCCACACCTATCTTCCACTTTTTTCTCCGGTTTTGCCTGAATCGGACGAGTTGGCCCACCCGTTCGCTGCCGATAAAATGGCCGTAAAACGAGTTGGCCCAAATTTCGCATTTCGGAGGCAGCATGGGATTTTGGGCTGGCGTGGTCGGGTTTCATGGGTGTCGGTGGCGGGAGAAAACGGAATCCAATTCCGAGCTCCGAAACTCGTTTTACGGCCATTTTACCGGGAGCGAACGGGTGCCCAAACGGGTGGGCCAACTCGTCCGATTCAGTCAAAACTGGAGAAAGAAGTGGAAGGTAGGTGTGGATCTCTGTTTTTGGTCCAAGAAGAAGAAGAAACGGCGAGGACGGTGTGCTCACATTTTGGCCAAATGCTAGCCTGCGGCGAAGGCCAAGCCACGCAGCCACCCCGCGGCCAAGGCCAAGCCACGCAGCCACCCCGCGGCCAAGGCCAAGGTACAGGGCCACGCTCGAGCTCCCTATCCTTGCCTCGGGAGCGCGGCCCGAGTGTGTGTTTTGTGTGCGTGAGAGTGTGCGACGTGCCTTGGTCGCGAGCATGTGCTGCATTTTGAGCAAGGCACGGAGGCAGCCCGCAGCCAAGGCCATGGCACCCATCCAGCTCGCGAACATGGCCTAGGCACGCATCCAGCCCGCGGCCAAGGCCTAGGCACGCATCCAGCCCGCGGCCAAGGCCTAGGCACGCAGCCACCCCGCGGCCAAGGCCAAGGCCGTGAACTGTGGCTCGCGGCCAAGAACAAGGCCATGGAACCCAAGGCCAAGGCCATGGCACCCAGCCAGCCCGCGGCCAAGGCGTAGGCACGCAGCCAGCCCGCGGCCAAGGCCTAGGCACGCAGCCAGCCCACGGCCAAGGCCAAGGCACCCAGCCAGCCCGCGGCCAACACCATGGCGGCCAGCCACCCCGCTGCCAAGGCCAAGGCCGTGAACTGTGGCTCGCGGATCTTGGCCAACTTTCGCGTTTCCGGGTCGGTGCGGGATTTTTGGGTGATGCCTTAGATACGTGCGACAGTCGAACGTCAGAAAAGACGGGAGTCGATTCCGAGGTCCGAACCTCATTTTACGGCCGATTTACCGAACGTGCGGGGGTGATAAAAGGGGACGACACGTGCCCGCGAATTGGTCCAATTGTGGTAGAACTGGGACGGGGGCCTCCTCACGGCGGAAGTACTGTTTTCCACTCGAAGAAATGGAAAAAATAATGCGGGACGCCCTGCGCCCATTTTTCCGCCGGAAAAGGCCAAAATCCGTGAGCTATAGCACACGGATTGTCGCCAAATTTCGCGTTTCGGGGGCGGCGTGGGATTTTGGGCTGGCGTGGTCGGGTTTGGTGGGAGTCGGTGGCAGGAGAAAACGGAATCCAATTCTGAGCTCCGAAACTCGTTTTACGGCCATTTTACCGGCAGCGAACGGGTGCCCAAACGGGTGGGCCAACTCCTCCGATTCAGGCATAACCAGAGAAAGAAGTGGAAGGTAGGTGTGGATCTCAGTTTTTGGTCCAAGCATACAAAGAAACGGCGAGAACCGTGTGCTCATATTTTGGCCAAATGCTTGCATGTGGCCAAGGCCAAGCCATGCAGCCACCCCGCGGCCAAGACCAAGGCACAGGGCCACACTCGAGCTCCCTATCCTTGCCTCAGGAGCGCGGCCCGAGTGTGTTTTGTGTGTGCGTGAGAGTGTGCGACCTGCCTTGGTCGCGAGCATGTGCTGCATTCGAACAAGGCACAGAGCCAGCCCGCGGCCAAGGCCAAGGCACGAGTCCACCCGACGGCCAAGGCCAAGGCACGAGTCCACCCGACGGCCAAGGCCATGGCACCCAGCCAGCCCGTGGCCAAGGCCATGGCACGCAGCCAGCCCGTGGCCAAGGCCTAGGCACGCAGCCAGCCCACGGCCAAGGCCTTGGCATGCAGCCACCCCGAGGCCAAGGCCAAGTACATGGCACCCAGCCCGCGGCCAAGGCCTTGGCAGGCAGCTGCCCTCGAAACGCGAAATTCGGCCTCAATCCGTGTGCTGTGGCTCACGGATTTTGGCCTTTTACGGCGGAAAACTGGGCGTAGGGCCTCCCGCATTATTTTCGCCATTTCTTCGAGCGGAAAACAGTACTTGCGCCGTGAGGAGGCCCCCGGCCCAGTTCTACCACAATCGGACCAATTCGCGGGCACGTTTCGTCCCCTTTTCACACTCCCGCACCCTCGGTAAATCGGCCGTAAAACGAGGTTCGGACCTCAGAATCGACTCCCGTCTTTTCCGACGTTCGACTGTCGCACGTATCTAATTCATCACCCCAACATCCCGCACCGCCCCGGAAACGCGAAAGTTGGCCGAGATCCGTGAGCTATAGCACACGGCCTTGGCCTTGGGGCGGCTGCGTGCCTAAGCCTTGGGCGCGGGCTGGCTGGGTGCATGGCCTTGGGCTTCGGTGCCTTGGCCTTGGCCGCGGGGTGGCTCCGTGCCTTGCTCGAAATGCAGCACATGCTCGCGACCAAGGCAGGTCACACACTCTCACGCACACACAACACACACTCGGGCCGTGGTCCCGAGGCAAGGATAGGGAGCTCGAGCATCGCCCTGTGCCTTGGCCTTGGCCGCGGGGTGGCTGCATGGCTTGGCCTTGGCCGCGGACGAGCATTTGGCCAAAATGTGAGCACACGGACCTCGCCGTTTCTTCGTATTCTTGAACCAAAAACTGAGATCCACACCTACCTTCCACTTCTTTCTCCGGTTTTGCCTGAATCGGACGAGTTGGCCCACCCGTTTGGGCACCCGTTCGCTGCCGGTAAAATGGCCGTGAAACGAGTTTCGGAGCTCGGAATTGGATTCCGTTTTCTCCTGCCACTGACCACCACCAAACAAGACCACGCCAGCCCAAAATCCCATGCCGCCTCCGAAACGCGAAATTTGGCCACAATCCGTGTGCTATAGCTCACAGATTTTGGCCTTTTCCGACGGAAAAATGGGCGCAGGGCCTCGCGCATTATTTTTGCCATTTATTCGAGCGGAAAACAGTACATGCACCATGAGGAGGCCCCCGGCCCAGTTCTACCACAATCGGACCAATTTGCGGGCACTTTTCGTCCCCTTTTCGCACCCCTGCACGTTTGGTAAATCGGCCGTAAAATGAGGTTCGGACCTCAGAATGGACTCCCGTCTTTTCCGACGTTCGTCTGTCGCACGTATCTAATGCATCACCCTAAAATCCCACACCGCCCCGGAAACGCGACAGTTGGCCAAGATCCGTGAGCTACAGCACACGGCCTTGGCCTTGGCCGCGGGGTGGTTGCGTGCCTAGGCCTTGGCCTTGGGGTGGCTGCGTGCCTTGGCCTTGGCCTTGGCCACGGGGTGACCGCGTGCCTTGGCCTTGCCCGCGGCCTGGCTTCAAGCCTAGGCCTTGGCCGCGGGCTGGCTGGGTGCATGGCCTTGGCCTTCGGTGCCTTGGCCTTGGCCGCGGGGTGGACGCGTGCCTTGGCCTTGGCCACGGGGTGGCTGCGTGCCTTGGCCGCGGGCTGGCTCCGTCCCTTGCTCGAAATGCAGAACATGCTCGTGACCAAGGCATGTTGCACACTCTCACGCACACGCAACACACACTTGGGCCGCGCTCCCGAGGCAAGGGTAGGGGCTTGAGCGTGGCCCTGTGCCTTGGCCTTGGCCGCGGGGTGGCTGCGTGCCTAGGCCTTGGCCGCGGGCTGGCTGGGTGCCATGGCCTTGGCCTTGGCCTCGGCGTGGCTGCGTGCCAAGGCCTTGTCCGCGGGCTGACTGTGTGCCTACGCCTTGGCCGCGGGCTGGCTGGGTGCCATGGCCTTGGCCGCGGGGTGGACGTGTGCCTTGGCCTTGGCCACGGGGTGGCTGCCTGCCTCGGCCTTGGCCTTGGGCACGGGCTGGCTCCGTGCCTTGCTCGAAATGCAGCACATGCTCGTGACCAAGTCAGGTCACACACTCTCACGCACACACAACACACACTCGGGCCGCGCTCCCGAAGCAAGGATAGGGAGCTCGAGCGTGGCCCTGTGCCTTGGCCTTGGCCGCGGGGTGGCTGCGTGGCTTGGCCTTGGCCGCGGGCCAGCATTTGGCCAAAATGTGAGCACACGGTCCTCGCCGTTTCTTCGTATTCTTGGACCAAAAACTGAGATCCACACCTACCTTCCACTTCTTTCTCCGGTTTTGCCTGAATCGGACGAGTTGGCCCTCCCGGTTGGGCACCCGTTCACTGCCGGTAAAATGGCTGTAAAACGAGTTTCAGAGCTCGGAATTGGATTCCGTTTTCTCCCGCCACCGACTCACACCAAACCCGACCACGCCAGCATAAAATCCCATGCCGCCCCCGAAACGCGAAATTTTTCCACAATCGGTGTGCTATCTAGCTCACGGAATTTGGCCTTTTCTGGCCGAAAAATGGGCGCATGGCCTCCCGCATTATTTTCGCCATTTCTTCGAGCGGAAAAGAGTACTTACGCCGTGAGGAGGCCCGCGGCCCAGTTCTACCATAATCGGACCAATTCGTGGGCACGTTT
Organism: Luvunga scandens; assembly: GCA_030449905.1. Taxonomy (NCBI): domain Eukaryota; kingdom Viridiplantae; phylum Streptophyta; class Magnoliopsida; order Sapindales; family Rutaceae; genus Luvunga; species Luvunga scandens. The sequence goes on along the minus strand of JASUUG010001063.1, from coordinate 95,946 downwards.
CGTCCCCTTTTCTCACCCCCGCACCCTCGGTAAATCGGGCGTAAAACGCAGCTCGGAGCTTGTAATCGACTCCCCTTTTTTCCGACGTTCGACTGTCGCACGTATCTAATTCATCACCCCAAAATCCCGCACCACCCTGGAAACGCGAAAGTTGGCGAAGATCCGTGAACTACTGGACACGGCCTTGGCCTTGGCCGCGGGTGGCTGCGTGCCTAGGCCTTGGCCTTGGGGCTGCTGCGTGCCTTGGCCACGGGGTGGCTGCATGCCTCAGCCTTGGCCGCGGGCTGGATGTGTGCCTCGGCCTTGGCCGCGGGCTGGCTGGGTGCATGGCCTTGGCCTTCGGTGCCTTGGGCTTGGCCGCGGGGTGGACGCGTGCCTCGGCCTTGGCCGCGGGGTGGCTCCGTGCCTTGCTCGAAATGCAGCACATGCTCACGACCAAGGCAGGTCGTACACTCTCACGCACGCACAACACACACTCGCGCCGCGATCCCGAGGCAAGGATAGGGGGCTCGAGCGTCGCCCTGTGCCTTGGCCTTGGCCGCGGGGTGGCTGCGTTGCTTGGCCTTGGCCGCGGGCGAGCCTTTGGCCAAAATGTGAGCACACGGTCCTTGCCGTTTATTCGTATTCTTGGACCAAAAACTGAGATCCACACCTACCTTCCACTTCTTTCTCCGGTTTTGCCTGAATCGGACGAGTTGGCCCACCCGTTTGGGCACCTGTTCGCTGCCGGTAAAATGGCCGTAAAACAAGTTTCGGAGATCGGAATTGGATTCCGTTTTCTCCCGCCACCGACTCCCACCAAACCCGACCACGCCAGCCCAAAATCCCATGCCAACCCCGAAACACAAAATTTTGCCACAATCCGTGTGCTATATATAGCTCATGGAATTTCGTCTTTTCTGGCCGAAAAATGGGCGCTTGGCCTCCCGCATTATTTTCGCCATTTCTTCGAGCGAAAAACAGTACTTACGCCGTGAGGAGGCCCGCGGCCCAGTTCTACCATAATCGGAACAATTCGCGGGCACGTTTCGTCCCCTTTTCTCACCCCCACACCCTCGGTAAATTGGGCGTAAAACGCGGCTCGGAGCTCGAAATCGACTCCCCTTTTTTCCGACGTTCGACTGTCGCACGTATCTAATTCATCACCCCAAAATCCCGCACCGCCCTGGAAACAAGAAAGTTGGCCAAGATCCGTGAGCTACTGGACACGGCATTGGCCTTGGTCGCGGGTGGCTGCTTGCCTAGGCCTTGGCCTTGGGGCTGCTGCGTGCCTTGGCCACGGGGTGGCTGCATGCCTTGGCCTTGGCCGCGGGCTGGATGTGTGCCTAGGCCTTGGCCACGGGCTGGCTGGGTGCATGGCCTTGGCCTTCGGTGCCTTGGCCTTGGCCGCGGGGTGGACGCGTGCCTCGGCCTTGGCCGCGGGGCGGCTCCGTGCCTTGCTCGAAATGCAGCACATGCTCACGACCAAGGCAGGTTGCACACTCTCACGCACGCACAACACACACTCGGGCCGCGATCCTGAGGTAAGGATAGGGGGCTCGAGCGTCGCCCTGTGCCTTGGCCTTGGCCGCGGGGTAGCTGCGTGGCCTGGCCTTGGCCGCGGTGTGGACGCGTGCCTTGGGTTGGCTGCGTGCCAAGGCCTTGGCTGCGGGCTGGCCGCGTGCCTAGGCCTTGGCCACGGGCTGGCTGGGTGCCATGGCCTTGGCCGCGGGGTGGACGCGTGCCTTGGCCTTGGCCACGGGGTGGCTGCTTGCCTCGGCCTTGGCTTTGGCCGCGGGCTGGCTCCGTGCCTTGCTCGAAATGCAGCACATGCTCGCGACCAAGGCAGGTCGCAGACTCTCACGCACACAGAACACACACTCGGGCCACGCTCCTGAGACAAGGATAGGGAGCTCGAGCGTGGCCCTGTGCCTTGGCCTTGGCCGTAGGGTGGCTGCGTGGCTTGGCCTTGGCCGCGGGCGAGCATTTGGCCAAAATGTGAGCACATGGTCCTCGCCGTTTCTTCGTATTGTTGGACCAAAAACCTACCTTCCACTTCTTTCTCCGGTTTAGCCTGAATCGGACGAGTTGGCCCACCCGTTTGGGCACCCGTTCGCTGCCGGTAAAATGGCCGTAAAACGAGTTTCGGAGCTCAGAATTGGATTCCGTTTTCTCCCGCCACCGACTCCCACCAAACCCGACTATGGCAGACCAAAATCGCGCCCCGCCCCCGAAACACGAAATTTTGGCCGCAATCCGTGTGCTATATAGCTCATGGATTTTGCCCTTTTCCAGCGGAAAAAAGGGCGCAGGGCCTCCCACATTATTTTCGCCATTTCTTCGGGCAGAAAATAGTACTTGTGCCATGAGGAGGCCCCCAGCCCAGTTCTACCACAATTGGACCAATTCGTGGTAAAATGGCCGTAAAACGAGGTTCAGACCTCGAAATCGACTCCCCTCTTTTCCGACGTTCGACTGTCGTACGTATCTAATGCATCACCCCAAAATCCCACACTGCCCCGGAAACGCGAAAGTTGGCCAAGATCCGTGAGCTACAGCACACGGCCTTGGCCTTTGCCGCGGGGTCTGCGTGCCTAGACCTTGGCCTTGGGGTGGCTGCGTGCCTTGGCCTTGGCCTTGGCCACGGGGTGGCTGCGTGCCTTGGCCTTGGCCGCGGGGTGGCTGCGTGCCTAGGCCTTGGCCGCGGGCTGGCTGCGTGCCTAGGCCTTGGCCGCGGGCTGGCTGCGTGCCTAGGCCTTGGCCGCGGGCTGGCTGGGTGCATGGCCTTGGCCGCGGGCTGGCTGGGTGCATGGCCTTGGCCTTGGGTGCCTTGACCTTGGCCGCGGGGTGGTCACGTGCCTTGGCCGCGTGGTGGACCCGTGCCTTGGTGTTGGCCACGGGGTGGCTGCGTGCCTTGGCCGCGGGCTGGCTCCGTGCCTTGCCTGAAATGGAGCACATGCTCATGACCAAGGCAGGTTGTACAATCTCAGCACATGCTCTCGCGTGTGGCCCTGTGCCTTAGCCTTGGCCGCGGGCGAGCATTTGGCCAAAATGTGAGCACACGGTCCTCGCCGTTTCTTCGTATTCTTGGACCAAAAACTGAGATCCATACCTACCTTCCACTTCTTTCTTCGATTTTGCCTGAATCGGACGAGTTGGCCCACCCGTATGGGCACCCTTTCGCTGTGGAAAACAGTACTTGCGCGTGAGGAGGCCCCCGGTGCAGTTCTACAACAATCGGACCAATTCACGGGCACGTTTCGTCCCCTTTTCGCACCCCCGCAAGTTCGGTTAATCGGCCGTAAAATGAGGTTCGGACCTCGGAATCGACTCCAGTTTTTTCCGATGTTAGTCTGTCGCACGTATCTAATGCATCGGCTGAAAATCCCGCACTGCCCCGGAAACGCGAAAGTTGGCCAAGTTCCGCGAGCCACAGCACACGCCCTTGGCCTTGGCCGCGGGGTGGCTGGGTGCCTTGGCCTTGGCCGCGGGCTGGCTGTGTGCATGGACTTGGCATGGGCCACGGGGTGGACGCGTGCCTTGGCCTTGGCCACGGGGCGGCTGCGTGCCTTGGCCGCGGGCTGGCTCCGTGCCTTGCTCGAAATGCAGCACATGCTCGCGGCCAAGGCATGTCGCACACTCTCACGCACACATAACACACACTCGGGCTGCGATCCTGAGGCAAGGATAGGGAGCTCGAGCGTGGCCGTGTCCCATAGCCTTGGCTGCAGGCGAGCATTTGGCCAAAATGTGAGCACACGGTCCTCGCCGTTGCTTCATATTCTTGGACCAAAAACTGAGATCCACAGCTACCTTCCACTACTTTCTCCGGTTTTGCCTGAATCGGACGAGTTGGCCCACCCGTTTGCTCCTGGTAAAATGGCCATAAAACGAGTTTCAAAGCTCTAAATTGGATTCTGTTTTCTCCCGCCACTGGCTCCCGCCAAACCCAACCACGCCAGACCAAAATCCCACGCCGCCGCCGAAACGCAAAATTTGGCCACAATCCGTGTGCTATAGCTCAGGGATTTTGGCCTTTTCCGGCGGAAAAATGGGCGCAGGGCCTCCCGTATTATTTTCGCCATTTGTTTGAGCGGAAAACAGTACTTGCGCCGTGAGGAGGCCCCCGGCCCAGTTCTACCACAATCGGACCAATTCGCGGGCACGTTTTGTCCCCTTTTCGCAACCCTGCACGTTCGGTAAATCGGCCGTAAAACGAGGTTCGGACTTCGGAATCGAGTCCCGTCTTTTCCGACGTTCGACTGTTTCACGTATCTAATGCATCATCCGAAAATCCCGCACCGCCCCGGAAACGCGAAAGTTGGCCAAGATCCGTGAGCTACAGCACACGGCCTTGGCCTTGGCCGCGGGGTGGCTGCGTGCCTTGGCCTTGGCCGCGGGCCGGCTGCGTGCCTAGGCCTTGGCCGCGGGCTGCCTGGGTGCATGGCCTTGGCCTTGGGTGCCTTGGCCTCGGCCGCGGGGTGGACGCGTGCCTTGGCCTTGGGTACGGGGTGGCTGCGTGCCTTGGCCGGGGACTGGCTCCGTGCCTTGCTCGAAATGCAGCACATGCTTGCGACCAAGGCACATCGTACACTCTCACGCACACACAACACACACTCGGGCCGTGCTCCCGAGGCAAGGATAGGGAGCTCGAGTGTGGCCCTGTGCCTTGGCCTTGGCCGCGGGGGGGCTGCGTGGGTTGGCCTTGGCCGCGGGCGAGCATTTCGCCAAAATGTGAGCAGACGGTCCTCGCCATTTGTTCGTATTCTTGGACCAAAAACTGATATCCACACCTACCTTCCACTTCTTTCTCCGGTTTTGCCTGAATCGGACGAGTTGGCCCACCCGTTCGCTGCCGGTAAAATGGCCGTAAAACGAGTTTCGGAGCTCAAAATTGGATTCCGTTTTCTCACGCCATCGACTCCCACCAAACCCGACCACACCAGCCCAAAATCCCACGCCACCCCCGAAACGCGAAATTTGGTCACAATCCGTGTGCCATAGCTCACGGATTTTGGCCTTCTCCGGCGGAAAAATAGGCACAGGGCCACCAGCATTATTTTCGCCATTTCTTCGAGCGAAAAACAGTACATGCGCTGTGAGGAGGCCCCCGGCCCAGTTCTACCACAATCGGACAAATTCACGGGCACGTTTCGTCCCCTTTTCGCGCCCCCGCACGTTCGGTAAATCGGCCGTAAAACGAGGTTCGGACTTCGGAATCGAGTCCCGTCTTTTCCGACGTTCGACTGTTTCACGTATCTAATGCATCATCCGAAAATCCCGCACCGCCCCGGAAACGCGAAAGTTGGCCAAGATCCGCGAGAAACAGCTCACGGCCTTGGCCTTGGCCGCGGTGTGGCTGGATGCCTAGGCCTTGGCCTGGCGCTGGCTCCGTGCCTTGCTTGAAATGCAGCACATGCTCGTGAACAAGGCACGTCGCACACTCTCACGCTCACACAACACACACTCGGGCTGCGATCCCGAGGCAAGGATAGGTAGCTCGAGCGTGGCCCAGTGCCATTGCCCTGACCGCGGGCGAGTATTTGGCCAAAATGTTAGGTGGCTAGGTGCCTCGGCCGCGGGGTGGCTGGGTGCCTTGGCCTTGGCCGCGGGGTGGCTGGGTGCCTTGGCCTTGGCCGCGGGCTGGCTGCGTGCCTAGGCCTTGGCCGCGGGCTGGCTGGTTGCCATGGCGTTGGCCTTGGGTGCCTTTGCCTTGGCCGTGGGGTGGACGCGTGCCTTGGCCTTGGCCACGGGGTGCCTGCGTGCCTTGGCCGCAGGTTGGCTCCATGCCTTGCTCGAAATGAGCACATGCTCGTGACGAAGGCACGTCGTACACTCTCACACACACACAACACACACTCGGGCTGCGATCCCAAGGCAAGGATAAGGAGCTCGAGCGTGGCCCTGTGACATAGCCTTGGCCGCGGGCGAGCATTTGGCCAAAATGTGAGCACATGGTCCTCGCCTTTTCTTCATATTATGGGACCAAAAACTGAGATCCACACCTACCTTCCACTTCTTTCTCCGGTTTTGCCTGAATCAGACGAGTTGGCCCACCCGTTTGGGCACCCGTTCGCTGCCGGTAAAATGGCCGTAAAACGAGTTTCGGAGCTCGGAATTGGATTCTGTTTTCTCCTGCCACCGACTCCCACCAAACCCGACCACACCAGCCCATAATCCCATGCCGACCCTGAAACGCGAAATTTGGCCACAATCTGTGTGCTATAGCTCACTGATTTTGGCCTTTTCCGGCGGAAAAATGGGTGCAGGGCCTCCCCATTATTTTTGCGATTTCTTCGAGCGGAAAACAGTACTTGCACCGTGAGGAGGCCCCCGGCCCATTTCTACCGCAATGGGACCAATTCGCGGGCACGTTTTGTCCCCTTTTCGCACCCCTGCATGTTCGGTAAATCGGCCATAAAACGAGCTTCGGACCTCAAAATCGACTCCCCACTTTTCCGACGTTCAACTGTCGCATGTATCTAATGCATCACCCCAAAATCCCGGACCACCTCGGAAACGCAAAACTTGGTCAATATCCTTGAGGTTCAGCACACGGCCTTGGCCTTGCCCGCGGGGTGGCAGCGTGCCTAGGCCTTGGCCTTGGGGTGGCTGCGTGCCTTGGCCTTGGCCTTGGCCATGGGGTGGCTGCGAGCCTTGGCCTTGGCCGCGGGCTGGCTGCGTGCCTAGGCCTTGCCCGCGGGCTGGCTGGGTGCATGGCCTTGGCCTTGGCTACGGGGTGGCTGCGTGCCTTGGCCGCGGGGTGGCTCCGTGCCTTGCTCGAAATGCAGCTCATGCTCACGCCCAAGGCAGGTCGCACACTCTCACGCTCACACAACACACACTCGGGCCGCGCTCCCGAGGCAAGGATAGGGAGCTCGAGCGTGGCCCTGTGCCTTCGCCTAGGCCGCATGGTGGCTGCGTGGCTTGGCCTTGGCCGCGGGCGAGCATTTGGCCAAAATGTGAGCACACGGTCCTCGCCGTTTCTTCGTATTCTTGTACCAAAAACTGAGATCCACACCTACCTTCCACTTCTTTCTCCGGTTTTGCCTGAATCGGACGAGTTGGCCCACCCGTTTGGGCACCCGTTCGCTGCCGGTAAAATCGCCGTGAAACGAGTTTCGGAGCCAGCCCAAAATCCCACGCCGCCCCAGAAACGCAAAATTTGGCCACAATCCATGTGCTATAGCTCACGGATATTGCCCTTTTCCAGCAGAAAAATGGGCGCAGGGCCTCCCGCATTATTTTTGCCATTTCTTCGAGCGGAAAACAGTACTTACGCCGTGAGGAGGCCCGCGGCCCAGTTCTACCTCAATTGGACCAATTCGCGGGCACGTTTCGTCCCCTTTTCCTACCCCCGCACCCTCTGTAAATCGGCCGTAAAATGAGGTTCTAACCTCGAAATCGACTCCCCTTTTTTCCGACGTTGGACTGTCGCACGTATCTAATGGATCACCCCAAAATCCCGCACTGCCCCGGAAACGCGAAAGTTGGCCAAGATCCGTGAGCTACAGCACATGGCTTTGGCCTTGGCCGCGGCGTGGCTGCGTGCCTAGGCCTTGGCCGCGGGGTGGCTGCGTGCCATGGCCTTGGCCTTAGCCTCAGGGTGGCTGCATGGTTTTGCCTGAATCGGATGACTTGGCCCACCCATCTTTGCCTGAATCGGACGACTTGGCCCACCCGTTTTTTCCTGAATCGGACAACTTGGCCCACCCGTTTGGGCACTCGTTCGCTGCCGGTGTAATGGCCGTAAAACAAGTTTCGGAGCTCAGAATTGGATTCCATTTTCTCTCGGCACCGACTCCCACCAAACCCGACCACGCCAGCCCATAATCCCACACCGCCCCTGAAACGCGAAATTTGGCCACAATCCGTGTAGCTCACGGATTTTGGCCTTTTGCAGCGGAAAAATTGGCGTAGGGCCTCCTGCATTATTTTCGCCATTTGTTCGAGCGGAAAACAATACTTGCGCGTGAGGAGGCCCCTGGCGCAGTTCTACCACAATCAGACCAATTCGCGGGCACATTTCGTCCCCTTTTAGCAGTTCTAATGCATCACCCAAAAATCCCGCACCGCCCCGGAAACGAGAAAGTTAGCCAAGATCCGCGAGCCACAGCACACGGCCTTGGCCTTGGCCACGGGATGGCTGGGTGCCATGGCCTTGGCCGCTAGGTGGCTGGTTGCCATGGCCTTGGCCGCGGGGTGGCTGGGTGCCTTGGCCTTGGCCGCTGGCTGGCTGCATGCCTAGGCCTTGGCCGCTGGCTGGCTGCATGCCTAGGCCTTGGCCGCTGGCTGGCTGCATGCCTAGGCCTTGGCCGCTGGCTGGCTGAGTGCCATGGCCTTGGCCTTGGCCGCGGGTGCCTTGGCCTTGGCCACGGGGTGGCTGCGTGCCTTGGCCGCAGGTTGGCTCCAAGCCTTGCTCGAAATGCAGCACATGCTCGTGACGAAGGCACGTCGCACACTCTCACACACACACAACACACACTCGAGCTGCGATCCCGAGTCAAGGATAGGTAGCTCGAGCGTGGCCCCGTGCCATAGCCTTGGCCGCGAGCGAGCATTTGGCCAAAATGTGAGGTGGCTTGGTGCCTAGGCCGCGGGGTCGCTGGATGCCTTGGCCTTGGCCGCGGGGTGGCTAGGTGCCTTGGCCTTTGCTGCCGGCTGGCTGTGTGCCTAGGCCTTGGCCACGGGCTGGCTGGGTGCCATGGCCTTGGCCTTGGCCGCGGGGTGGACGCGTTCCTTGGCCTTGGCCACGGGGTGGCTGCGTGCCTCGGCCACAGGTTGGCTCCATGCCTTGCTCGAAAGGCAGCACATGCTTGCGACGAAGGCACATCGCACACCCTCACGCACACACTCACGCACACACAAAACACACTCAGGCTGCGATCCCGAGGCAAGGATAGGGAGCTCGAGCGTGGCCCTGTGCCATAGCCTTGGCCGCGGGCGAGCATTTGGCCAAAATGTGAGCACACGGTCCTCGACGTTGCTTCCTATTCTTGGACCAAAAACAGAGATCCACTCCTACCTTCCACTTCTTTCTCCAGTTTTGCCTGAATCAGACGAGTTGGCCCACCCGTTTGGGCACCCGTTCGCTGCCGGTAAAATGGCCGTAAAACGAGTTTCGGAGCTCGGAATTGGATTCCGTTTTCTCCCGCCACCGACTCCCACCAAACTCGACCACGCCAGCCCAAAATCCCACGCCGCCCCCGAAACGTGAAATTCGGCCACAATCCGTGAGCTATAGCCTTTTCTGGCGAAAAAATGGGCGCAGGGCCTCCCGCATTATTTTTGCCATTTCTTCGAGCGGAAAACAGTGCTTGCGCCGTGAGGAGCCCCCGGCCCAGTTCTGCCACAATCAGACCAATTCGCGGGCACGTTTCATCCACTTTTCGCAACCCCGCACCCTCAGTAAATCGGCCGTAAAACTAGGTTCGGACCACGAAATCAACTCCCCTCTTTTCCGACGTTCGACTGCCGCACCGCCCCGGAAATGCGAAAGTTGGCCAAGATCCGCGAGCCACAGCACACGGCCTTGGCCTTGGCCGCGGGGTGGCTGGGTGCCATGGCCTTGGCCGCGGGGTGGCTGGGTGCCTTGGCCTTGGCCGCGGGGTGGCTGCGTTCCTAGGCCTTGGCCGCGGGGTGGCTGGGTGCATTGGCCTTGGACGCGGGGTGGCTGCGTGCCTAGGCCTTGGCCGCGGGCTGGCTGGGTGCCATGGCCTTGGCTGCGGGGTGGCTGCGTGCCTAGGCCTTGGCCACGGGCTGGCTCCATGCGTTGCTCGAAATGCAGCACATGCTCGCATCGAAGGCACGTCGCACACTCTCACGCACACACAACACACACTCGGTCTGCGATCCCGAGGCAAGGATAGGGAGCTCGAGCGTGGCCCTGTGCCATAGCCTTGGCCGCGGGTGAGTATTTGGCCAAAATGTGAGCACACGGCCCAGTTCTACAACAATCGGACCAATTCGCGGGCACGTTTCGTCCCCTTTTCGCACCCCGGCACCCTCGGTAAATCGGCCGTAAAACGAGGTTCGGACCTCGGAATCGACTCCCCTCTTTTCTGATGTTCGACTGTCGCACGTATCTAATGCATCACCCCAAAATCCAGCACCGCACCGGAAATGCGAAAGTTGGCCAAGATCCGTGAGCTACAGCACACGGCCTTGGCCTTGGCCGCGGGCTTGCTGCTTGCCTAGGCCTTGGCCACATATCTAATGCATCACCCCAAAATCCAGCGCCGCCCCGGAAACGCGAAAGTTGGCCAAGATCCGTGAGCTACAGCACACGGCCTTGGCCTTGGCCGCGGGGTGGCTGCGTGCCTAGGCCTTGGCCGCAGGCTGACTTGGTGCCATGGCCTTGGCCGCGGGCTGGCTGGGTGCCATGGCCTTGGCCGCGGGGTTGACGCGTGCCTTGGCCTTGGCCATGGGCTGGCTCCGTGACTTGCTCGAAATGCAGCACATGCTCGCGACCAAGGCAGGTCGCACACTCTCACGCACACACAACACAAACTCGGACCGCACTCCCGAGGCAAGGATAGGGAGCTCGAGCATGGCCCTGTGCCTTGGCCTTGGCCGCGGGCTACCATTTGGCCAAAATGTGAGCACACGGTCCTCGTCGTTTCTTCGTATTCTTGGACCAAAAACTGAGATCCACACCTACCTTCCACTTCTTTCTCCGGATTTGCCTGAATCGGACGAGTTGGCCCACCCGTTTGGGCACCCGTTCGCTGCCGGTAAAATGGCAGTAAAACGAGTTTCGGAGGTCGGAATTGGATTCCGTTTTCTACCGCCGCTGACTCCCACGAAACCCGACTACGCCTGCCCAAAATCCCACGCCGCCCCGAAACACGAAATTTGGCCACAATCCGTGTGCTATAGCTCACGGATTTTGGCCTTTTCCGGCGGAAAAATGGGCGCAGGGCCTCCCACATTATTTTCGCCATTTCGCCAAGCGGAAAACAGTACTTGCGCCTTGAGGAGGCCCCCGGCTCAGTTCTACCACAATCGGACCAATTCGCGGGCATGTTTCGTTCCCTTTTCACACCCCTGCACGTTCGGTAAATCGGCCATAAAACGAGGTTCGGACCTCGGAATCGACTCCCGTCTTTTCCGACGTTCGACTATCGCATGTATCTAATGCATCACCCCAAAATCCCGCACCACCCCGGAAACACGAAAGTTGGCCAAGATCCGCGAGCTACAGCACACGGCCTTGGCCTTGGCCGCGGGGTGGCTGCGTGCCTAGGCCTTGGCCTTGGGGTGGCTGCGTGCCTTGGCCACGGGGTGGCTGTGCGCCTTGGCCTTGGCCGCGGGCTGGCTGTTTGCATGGCCTTGGCCTTGGGTGCTTTGGCCTTGGTCGCAGGGTGGACGCGTGCCTTGGCCTTGGCCACGGGATGGCAGCGTGCCTTGGCAGTGGGCTGGCTCCGTGCCTTGCTCAAAATGCACCACATGCTCGCGACCAAGTTACGTCGCACACTCTCACGCACACACAACACACACTCGGGCTGCGATCCCGAGGCAAGGATAGGGAGCTCGAGCGTGGCCCTGTACCATAGCCTTGGCCACGGGCGAGCATTTGGCCAAAATGTGAGCACACGGTCCTCGCCATTGCTTCGTATTCTTGGACCAAAAACTGAGATCCACACCTACCTTCCCCTTCTTTCTCCGGTTTTGCTTGAATTGGACGAGTTGGCCCACCCGTTCGCTGCCGGTAAAATGGCTGTAAAATGAGTTTCGGAGGTCGGAATTGGATTCCGTTTTCTCCCGCCGCTGACTCCCACCAAACCCGACCACACCAGCCCCAAATCCCACGCCGGCCCCGAAACGCGAAATTTGGCCACAATCTGTGTGCTAGAGCTCACGGATTTTGGCCTTTTCCAGCGGAAAAATGGGCGTAGGGCCTCCCGCATTATTTTCGCCATTTCGTCGAGCGGAAAACAGTACTTGCGCCGTGAGGAGGAGCCCGGCCCAGTTCTAACACAATCGGACCAATTCGCGGGCACGTTTCGTCCCCTTTTCGTACCACTGCACGTTCGGTAAATCGGCCGTAAAACGAGGTTCGTACCTCGGAATCGTCTCCCGTCTTTTTTGAATTTCGACTGTCGCACGTATCTAATGCATCACCCCAAAATCCTGCACCGCCCCGGAAACGCGAAAGTTGCCCAAGATCCGCGAGCTACAGCACACGGCCTTGGCCTTGGCCGCGGGGTGGCTGCATGCCTAGGCCTTGGCCTTGGGGTGGCTTCCTGCCTTGGCCTTGGCCTTGGCCACGGGGTGGCTTCGTGCCTTGGCCTTGGCCTCGGGCTGGCTGTGTGCCTAGGCCTTGACCGCGGGTTGGCTGGGTGCATGGCCTTGGCCTTGGCCGCGGGGTGGACGCGTGCCTTGGCCTTGGCCGCGGGGTGGACGCGTGCCTTGGCCTTGGCCACGGGGTGGCTGCGTGCCTTGGCCGCGGGCAGGCTCCGTGCCTTGCTTGAAATGCAGTACATGCTCGCGACCAAGGCACGTCGCACACTCTCACTCACACAAAACACACAATCGAGCCGCGCTCCCGAGGCAAGGATAGGGAGCTCGAGCGTGGCCCTCTGCCTTGGCCTTGGCCGCGGGGTGGCTGCGTGGCTTGGCCTTGGCCGCGGGCGAGCATTTGGCCAAAATGTGAGCACACGGTCCTCGCCATTTCATTGTATTCTTGGACCAAAAACTGAGATCCACACCTACCTTCCACTTGTTTCTCCGGTTTTGCCTGAATCGGACGACTTGGCCCACCCGTTTGGGCACCCGTTCGCTGCCGGTATAATGGCCGTAAAACGAGTTTCGGAGCTCAGAATTGGATTCCGTTTTCTCCCACCACCGACTCCCACCAAACCCGACCACGCCAGCCGATAATCCCACACCGCCCCTGAAACGCGAAATTTGGCCACAATCCGTGTGCTATAGCTCACTGATTTTGGCCTTTTCGGCGGAAAAATGGGCGCAGGGCCTCCCGCATTATTTTTGCCATTTCTTCGAGTGGAATACAGTACTTGCGCCATGAGGAGGCCCCCGGCCCAGTTCTACCACAATCGGACAAATTCGCGGGCACGTTTCGTCCCCTTTTCGCACCCCCGCACGTTCGGTAAATCGGCCGTAAAATGAGGTTCGGACCTCCGAATCGACTCCTGTCTTTTCCGACGTTCGACTGTCGCACATATCTAATGCATCACCCAAGAATCCCGCACCGCCCCGAAATGCGACTGTCGCACATATCTAAGCCACAGCACACGGCCTTGGTCTTGGCCGCGGGGTGCCTGGTTGCCATGGCTTTGGCCATGGGGTGGCTGGGTGCCTTGGCCTTGGCCGCGGGCTGGCTGCGTGCCTAGGCCTTTCCCTTGGGTGCCTTGGCCTTGGCCGCGGGGTGGACGCATGCCTTGGCCTTGGGCACTGGCTGGCTGCGTACCTTGGCCGCGGGCTGTCTTCGTGCCTTGCTCGAAATGCAGCACATGCTCGCGACCGAGGCACGTCGCACACTCTCACGCACACACAACACACACTCGGGCCGCGCTCCGAAGGCAAGGATAGGGAACTCGAGCGTGGCCCTGTGCCTTGGCCTTGGCCGCGGGGTGGCTGTGTGGCTTGGCCTTGGCCGCGGGCTAGCATTTCGCCAAAATGTGAGCACACGGTCCTCGTCGTTTCTTCGTATTCTGGGACCAAAAACTAAGATCCACACCTACCTTCCACTTCTTTCTGCGGTTTTGCCTGAATCGGACGAGCTGGCCCACCCGTTCGCTGCCGGTAAAATGGCCGTAAAACGAGTTTCGGAGCTCGGAATTGGATTCCGTTTTCTCCCACCACTGACTCCCACCAAACCCGACCACGCCAGCCCAAAATCCCACGGCGCCCCCGAAACAAGAAATTTGGGCACAATCCGTGTGCTATAGCTCACGGATATTGGCCTTTTCCGGCGGAAACAATGGGCGCAGGGCCTCCCGAATTATTTTCGTCATTTCTTCGAGTAGAAAACAGTACTTGCGCCGTGAGGAGGCCCCTGGGCTAGTTCTACCACCATCGGACCAATTCACGGAAACGTTTCGTCCCCTTTTCGCACACCCGCACCCTCGGTAAATCGGCCGTAAAACGAGGTTCCGACAACGAAATCTACTCCCCTCTTTTCCGACGTTCGACTGTCGCAAGTATCTAAAGCATCACCCCAAAATCCCGCACCGCCCCGGAAACCTGGAAGTTGGCCAAGATCCGTGAGCTACAGCACACGGCCTTGGCCCTGGCCGCGGGGTGGCCGCATGCCTAGGCCTTGGCCGCGGGGTGGCTGCGTGCCATGGCCTTGGTCGCGGGCTGGCTGGGTGCAATGGCCTTGGCCGCAGGCTGCCTGGATGCCATGGCCTTGGCCACGGGTGGCTCCGTGCCTCGTCCTTGGCCTTGGCCGTGGGCTGGCTCCGTGCCTTTCTCAAAATGTAGCACATGGTCGCGACAAAGGCAGGTCGCACAATCTCACGCACACACTCGGGCCGCGCTCCGGAGGCAAGGATAGGGAGCTCGAGCGTGGCCCTGTGCCTTGGCCTTGGCCGCGGGGTGGCTGCATGGCTTGGCCTTGGCCGCGGGCGAGCATTTGCCCAAAATGTGAGCACACGGTCCTCGCCGTTTCTTCATATTCTGGGACCAAAAACTGAGATCCACACCTACCTTCCACTTCTTTCTGCGGTTTTGCCTGAATCGGACGAGTTGGCCCACCCGTTCACTGCCGTTAAAATGGCCGTAAAACGAGTTTCGGAGCTCAGAATTGGATTCCGTTTTCTCCCACCGCTGACTCCCACCAAAACCCAACCATGCCAGCCCCAAATCCCACGCCGGCCCCGAAACGCGAAATTTGGCCGCAATCCGTGTGCTATACCTCACGGATTTTGGCCTTTTCCGGCGGAAAAATGGGCGCAGGGCCTCCCGCATTATTTTCGCCATTTCTTCGAGCGGAAAACAGTACTTGCGCCGTGAGGAGGCCCCCAACCTAGTTATACCACAATCGGACCACATCGCGGGCACGTTTCGTCCCCTTTTCACACCCCTGCACGTTCGGTAAATCGGCCGTAAAATGAGGTTCGGACCTTGGAATCGACTCCCGTCTTTTCCGACGTTCGACTATCGCACGTATCTAATGCATCACCCTAAAATCCCGCACCACCCCGGAAACGCGAAAGTTGGCCAAGAGCCGTTAGCTACAGCACACGGACTTGGCCTTGGCTGCGGGCTGGCTGGGTGCATGGCCTCGGCCCCAGCTGGCTGGGTGCATGGCCTTGGCCCCGGCGTGGCTGCGTGCCTTGGCCGCGGGCTGGCTCCGTGCCTTGCTCGAAATGCAGCACATGCTCGCGACCAAGGCACGTCGCACATTCTCATGCACACACATCACACACTCAGGCTGCGATCCCGAGGCAAGGATAGGGAGCTCGAGCGTGGCCCTGTGACATAGCCTTGGCCGCGGGCGAGCATTTGGCCAAAATGTGAGTGCACGGTCGCCGCCGTTGCTTCGTATTCTTGGACCAAAAACTGAGATCCACACCTACCTTCCACTTCTTTCTCTGGTTTTGCCTGAATCGGATGAGTTGGCCCACCCGTTTGGGCGCCCGTTTTCTGCTGGTAAAATGGCCGTAAAATGAGTTTCGGAGCTCGGAATTGGATTCCGTTTTCTCCCGCCATTGACTCCCACCAAACCCGACCACGCCAGCCCAAAATCCCATGCCGCCCCCGAAACGCGATATTTGGCCACAATCCGTTTGCTATAGCTCACGGATTTTGGCCTTTTCTGGCGAAAAAATGGGCGCAGGGCCTCCCGCATTATTTTCACCATTTCTTCGAGCAGAAAACAGTACTTGCACCGTGAAGAGGCCCCCGGCCCAGTTCTACCAGAATCGGACGAATTCGCGGGCATGTTTCGTCCCTTTTTCGCACCCACGTACCCTCGGTAAATCGGGCGTAAACCGAGGTTCGGACGTCGAAATCGACTCCCCTCTTGTCCGACGTTTGAATGTCGCACGTATCTAATGCATCACCCCAAAATCCCACACCGCCCCTGAAACAAGAAAGTTGGCCAAGATCCGTCAGCTACAGCACACGGCCTTGGCCTTGGCCGCGGGGTGGCTGCGTGCCTAGGGCTTGGCCGCGAGGTGGCAGGGTGCCATGGCCTTGGCCTTGGCCTCGGGGTGGCTGCGTGCCAAGGCCTTGGCCGCGGGCTGGCTGCGTGCCTAGGCCTTGGCCGCGGGCTGGCTGCGTGCCATGGCCTTGGCCGCG
This sequence comes from Luvunga scandens, assembly GCA_030449905.1. Lineage (NCBI taxonomy): Eukaryota > Viridiplantae > Streptophyta > Magnoliopsida > Sapindales > Rutaceae > Luvunga > Luvunga scandens. Next base: position 79,698 of record JASUUG010001063.1, on the reverse strand, counting down.
GGGTGGACGCGTGCCTCGGCCTTGGCCATGGGGTGGCTGCGTGCCTCGGCCTTGGCCTCGGGGTGGCTGCGTGCCTCGGCCTTGGCCTTGGCCGCGGGCTGGCTCCGTGCCTTGCTTGAAATGCAGCACATGCTCGCGACCAAGGCAGGTCTCACAGTCTCACGTACACACAACACACACTCGGCCTCACTCCCGAGGCAAGGATAGGGAGCTCGAGCGTGGCCCTGTGCCTTGGCCGCGGGGTTGCATTTGCCCAAAATGTGAGCACACGGTCCTCGCCATTTCTTCATATTCTTGGACCAAAAACTGAGATCCACACCTACCTTCCACTTCTTTCTCCGGTTTTGCCTGAATTGGACAAGTTGGGCCAACCGTTTGGGCACCCATTCGCTGCCGCTAAAATGGCCGTAAAATGAGTTTCGGAGCTCAGAATAGGATTCCGTTTTCTCCCGCCACTGACTCCCACGTTTCGTCCCATATTCGCACCCCTGCACGTTCGGTAAATCGGCAGTAAAATGAGGTTCGGACATCGGAATTGGCTCCCCTCTTTTCCGACGTTCGACTGTCGCACGTATCTAATGCATCACCCGAAAATCCCGCACCGCCCCGGAAACGCGAAAGTTGGCCAAGATCCGAGAGCCACAGCACATGGCCTTGGCCTTGGCCGCGGGGTGGCTGGGTGCCTTGGCCTTGGCTGCGGGCTGGCTGCGTGCCTAGGCCTTGGCCGCCGGCGGGCTGGGTGCCATGGCCTTGGCCGCGGGGTGGACGCGTGCCTTGGCCTTGAGCCCGGGGTGGCTGCGTGCCTTGGGCGCGGGCTGGCTCCGTGCCTTGCTCGAAATGCAGCACATGCTCGTGACCAAGGCACGTCGCACACTCTCACGCACACACAACACACACTCGGGCTGCGATCCCAGGGCAAGGATATGGAGCTCGAGCATGGCCCTGTGCCATAGCCTTGGCCGCGGGCGAGCATTTGGCCAAAATGTGAGCACACGGTCCTCGCCGTTGCTTCGTATTCTTGGACCAAAGACTGAGATCCACACCTACCTCCCACTTCTTTCTCCGGTTTTGCCTGAATCAGACGAGTTGGCCCACCCGTTCGCTGCCGGTAAAATGGCCGTGAAACGAGTTTCGGAGCTCGGAATTGGATTCTGTTTTCTCCCACCATTGACTCCCACGAAACCCGACCACGCCAGCCCAAAATCCCACGCCGCCCCCGAAACGCTAAATTTGGCCACAATCTGTGTGCTATAGCTCACGGATTTTGGCCTTTTCCGGCGGAAAAATGGTTGCAGGGCCTCCCGCATTATTTTCCCCATTTCTTTGAGCGGAAAACAGTAGTTGCGCCGTGAGGAGGCCCCCGGCCCAGTTCTACCACAATCGGACCAATTCATGTGCACTTTTTGTCCCCTTTTCGCACCCCTGCACGTTCGGTAAATCGGCCGTAAAATGAGGTTCGGACCTCGGAATCGACTCCCGTCTTTTCAGACGTTCGACTGTCGCACGTATCTAATGCATCACCCCAAAATCTTGCATCGCCCTGGAAACGCGAAAGTTGGCCAAGATCCGTGAGCTACACCACACGGCCTTGGCCTTGGCCGCTGGGTGGCTGCGTGCCTAGGCCTTGGCCTTGGGGTGGCTTCCTGCTTTGGCCTTGGTCGCGGGCTGGCTGCGTGCCTAGGCCTTGGCCGTGGGCTGGCTGGGTGCCTGGCCTTGGCCTTGGCCTTGGGGTGGATGCGTGCCTTGGCCTTGGCCATGGGGTGGCTGCGTTCCTTCACCGCGGGCTGGCTCCGTGCCTTGCTCAAAATGCAGCACATGCTCGCGACCAAGGCACACTCGGGCCGCGCTCCAGAGGCAAGGATAGGGAGCTCGAGCGTGGCCCTATGCGTTGGCCTTGGCCGCGGGGTGGCTGCGTGGCTTGCCCTTGGCCGCGGGCGAGCATTTGGCCAAAATGTGAGCACACGATCCTCGACGTTTCTTCGTATTCTTGGACCAAAAACTGAGATGCACACCTACCTTCCACTTCTTTCTTCGGTTTTGCCTGAATCGGACGAGTTGGCCCACCCGTTTGGGCACCCGTTCGCTGCTGGTAAAATGGCCGTAAAATGAGTTTCGGAGCTCAGAATTGGAGTCCGTTTTCTCACACCACCGACTCTCACCAAACCCGACCACGCCAGCCCAAAATCCCATGCCGCCCCTGAAATGCGAAATTTGGCCACAATCCGTGTGCTATAGCTCACGGATTTTGGCCTTTTCCGGTGGCAAAATGGGCGCAGGGTTTCCCGCATTATTTTCACCATTTCTTCTATTGGAAAACAGTACTTGCGCCGAGAGGAGGCCCCTGGCCCAGTTCTACCACAATCGGACCAATTCGCGGGCACGTTTCGTCACCTTTTCACACCCCCGCCCCCTCGGTAAATCGGCCGTAAAACGCGGTTTGGACCTTGAAATTGACTCCTCTCTTTTCCGACGTTCGACTGTCGCACGTATGTAATGCATCACCCCAAAATCCCGCACCGCCCCGGAAAAGCGAAAGTTGGCCAAGATCCGTGAGCTACAGCACACGGCCTTGGCCTCGGGGTGGCTGCGTGCCTAGGCCTTGGCCGCGGGCTGGCTGGGTGCCATGGCCTTGGCCGCGGGGTGGACGCGTGCCTTGGCCTTGGCCACGGGGTGGCTGCGTGCCTCGGCCTTGGCCTTGGCCGCGGGCTGGCTCCGTGCCTTGCTCGAGGAGCGTGTGCTCACATTTTGGCCAAATGCTCGCCTGCTGCCAAGGCTATGGCACAGGGCCATGCTCGAGCTCCCTATCCTTGCCTCGGGATCGCAGCCCGAGTGTGTGTTGTGTGTGCGTGAGAGTGTACGATGTGCCTTGGTCGCGAGCATGTGGTGCATTTCGAGCAAGGCACGGAGCCAGCCCGGAGCCAAGGCACGCAGCCACCTGTGGACAAGTCCAAGGCACGTGTCCACCCCGCGGCCAAGGCCAAGGCTGTGTGGTGTGGCTCGCGGATCTTGGCCAACTTTCGCGTTTCCGGGGCGGTGCGGGATTTTCGGGTGATTAATTAGATACGTGCGACAGTCGAACGTCGGAAAAGACGGGAGTCGATTCCAAGGTCCAAACCTCGTTTTATGGCCGATTTACCGAACGTGCGGGGGTGTGAAAAGGGGACAAAAAGTGCCCGCGAAAATAATGCGGGAGGCCCTGCACCCATTTTTCCGCTGGAAATGGCCAAAATCCGTGAGCTAAGCACACGGATTGTGGCCAAATTTCGCGTTTCATGGGTGGAATGGGATTTTGGGCTGGCGTGGTTGGGTTTGGCGGGAGTCGGTGGCGGGAGAAAACGGAATCCGATTCTGAGCTACGAAACTCGTTTTACGGCCATTTTACCGGCAGCGAACGGGTGCCCAAACGGGTGGGCCAACTCGTCCGATTCAGGCAAAACCGGAGAAAGAAGTGGAAGGTAGGTGTGAATCTCGGATTTTTGTCCAACAATACGAAGAAACGGCGAGGACCGTGTGCTCACATTTTGGCCAAATGCTCGCCCGCGGCCAAGGCCAAGCCACGCAGCCACCCCGCTGCCAAGGCCAAGGCACAGGGCCACGCTCGAGCTCCGTATCCTTGCCTCGGGAGCGCGGCGCGAGTGTGTGTTGTGTGTGCGACCTGCCTTGGTCACGAGCATGTGCTGCATTTCGAGCGAGGCACGCAGCCACCCCGTGGCGATGGCCAAGCCACGCATCCACCCCGCGGCCAAGGTCATGCACCCAGCCAGCCCGCGGCCAAGGCACACAGCCACCCTGTGGCCAAGGCCCAGGCACGCGTCCACCCCGCGGCCAAGGCCAAGGCACCCAAGGCCAAGGCCATGAACCCAGCCAGCCCGCGGCCAAGGCCTAGGCACGCAGCCAGCCCGCGGCCAAGGCCAAGGCACAGGGCTACGCTCGAGCTCCCTATCCTTGGCTCGGGAGCGCGGCCCGAGTGTGCGACGTGCCTTGGTCATGAGCATGTGCTGCATTTCGATCAAGGCACTGATCCAGCCCGCGGCCAAGGCACGCAGCCACCCCGCGGCCAAGGTGAAGGCACGCGTCCACCCCTCGGCCAAGGCCAAGGCCATGCACACAGCCGGCCCGCGGCCAAGGCCTAGGCACTCAGCTAGCCCGCGGCCAAGGCCAAGGCACACAGCCACCCCGTGGCCAAGGCCAAGGCTAAGGCACGCAGCCACCCCAAGGCCAAGGCCTTGGCATGCTGCCACCCCGTGGCCAAGGCCAAAGTCGTGTGCTGTAGCTCACGGATCTTGGCCAACTTTCGTGTTTCCGGGACGGTGAGGGATTTTGGGGGGATGCATTAGATACGTGCGACAGTCGAACGTCGGAAAAGACGTGAGTCGATTCCGAGGTCCAAACCTCGTTTTACGGCCGATTTACCGAACGTGCAGGGGTGCGAAAAGGGGACGAAACGTGCCCGCGAATTGGTCTGATTGTGGTAGAACTGGGACGGGGGCCTCCTGACGGCTCAAATACTGTTTTCCGCTCGAAGAAATGGCGAAAATAATACGGGAGGCCGTGCGCCCATTATTCGCCCATTTTGGGCTAGCGTGGTCGGGTTTGGTCGGAGTCGGTGGCAGGAGAAAACGGAATCCAATTCCGAGCTCCGAAACTCGTTTTACGGCCATTTTACCGGCAGCGAACGGGTGGCCCAACTCATCCGATTCAGGCAAAACCGGAGAAAGAAGTGGAAGGTAGGTATGGATCTCTGTTTTTGGTCCAAGAATATGAAGAAACGGCGAGGACCGTGTGCTCACATTTTGGCCAAATGCTCGCCCGCGGCCAAGGCCAAGCCTCGCAGCCACCCTGCGGCCAAGGCCAAGGCACAGGGCCACGCTCGAGCTCCGTATCCTTGCCTCGGGAGCACGGCGCGAGTGTGTGTTGTGTGTGCGACCTGCCTTGGTCGCGAGCATGTGCTGCATTTCGAGCGAGGCACGCAGCCACCCCGTGGCGATGGCCAAGCCACGCATCCACCCTGCGGCAAGGCCATGCACCCAGCCACCCCGTGGCCAAGGCCAAGGCCGTGTGCTGTGGCTCGCAAATCTTGGCTAACTTTCACGTTTCCGAGGTGGTGCGGGATTTTTGGGTGATGCCTTAGATACGTACGACAGTTGAACGTCGGAAAAGGCAGGAGTCGATTCCGAGGTCTGAACCTGGTTTTACGGCCGATTTACCGAACGTGCGGGGGTGCGAAAAGGGGACGAATCATGCCCGCAAATTCGTCCGATTGTGGTAGAACTGGGCCAAGGGACTCACGGCGCAAGTACTGTTTTCCGCTCGAACAAATGGCGAAAATAATGCGGGAGGCCCTGCGCCCATTTTTCCGCCGGAAAAGGCCAAAATCCGTGAGCTATAGCGCACGGATTGTGGCCAAATTTCGTGTTTCGGGGGCGGCATGGGTTTTTTGGTTGGCGTGGTTGGGTTTGGTGGGAGTCGGTGGCGGGAGAAAACGGAATCCAATTCCGAGCTCCGAAACTCGTTTTACGGCCATTTTACAGGCAGCGAATAGGTGGGCCAACTTGTCCAATTCAGCCAAGGCACAGGGCCAAGCCACGCAGCCACCCTGCGGCCAAGGCCAAGGCACAGGGCCACACTCGAGCTCCCTATCGTTGCCTCGGGAGAACGGCCCGAGTGTGTGTTGTGTGTGCGTGACAGTGTACGACCTGCCTTGGTTGGAAGCATGTGCTGCATTTTGAGCAAGGCACGGAGCCAGCCCGCGGCCAAGGCCAAGGCCGGGGCACGCAGCCACCCCGTGGCCAAGGCCAAGGCACGCGTCCACCCCGCGGCCAAGGCCAGGGCACCCAGCCAGCCCGCGGCCAAGGCCAAGGCCGAGGCACCCAACCACCCCGTGGCCAAGGCCAAGGCACACAGCCAGCCCACGGCCAAGGCCTTGGCACGCAGCCACCCCGAGGCCAAGGCCAAAGCCATAGCACCCAGCCAGCCCAAGGCCAAGGCCTAGGCACGCAGCTAGCCCGTGTGCTGTGGCTCGCGGATCTTGGCCAACTTTCGCTTTTCCGGGGCGGTGCGGGATTTTTGGGTGATGTATTAGATACGTGCGACAGTCGAACATCGGAAAAGACGGGAGTCGATTCCGAGGTCCGAACCTCGTTTTACGGCCGATTTACCGAGGGTGCGGGGGTGCGAAAAGGGGACGAAACGTGCCCGCGAATTGGTCCGATTGTGGTAGAACTGGGCTAGGGGCCTCCTCACAGCGCAAGTACTGTTTTCCGCTCGAAGAAATGGCGAAAATAATGCGGGAGGCCCTGCGCCCATTTTTCTGCCGGAAAAGGCCAAAATCTGAGAGCTATAGCACACGGATTGTGGCAAAATTTCACGTTCCGGGGGCGGCGTGGGATTTTGGGCTGGCGTGGTTGGGTTTGGTGGGAGTCGGTGGCGGGAGAAAACGGAATCCAATTCCGAGCTCCGAAACCCGTTTTAAGGCCATTTTACCGGCAGCGAATGGGTGGGTCAACTCATCCGATTTAGGCAAAACCGGAGAAAGAAGTGGAAGGTAGGTGTGGATCACAGTTTTTGGTCCAAGAATACGAAGAAACGGCGAGGTCCGTGTGCTCACATTTTGGCCAAATGCTCGCCTGCGGCCAAGGCGAGGCCATGCAGCCAGCCCGCGCCCAAGGCCAAGGCACAGGGCCACGCTCGAGCTCCCTATCCTTGCCTTGCGAGCGCGGCTTGAGTGTGTGTTGTGTGTGCGTGAGAGTGTGGAACTGTCTTGGTTGCGAGCATGTGCTGCATTTTGAGCAAGGCACGGAGCCAGCCCACGGCCAAGGCCAAGGCTGAGGCACGCAGCCACCCCGTGGCCAAGCCCAAGGCACGCGTCCATCCCACGGCAAAGGCAATGGCACCCAGCCAGCCCACAGCCAAGGCCATGGCACCCAGCCAGCCCGCGGCCAAGGCCAAGGCCATGTGCTGTAGCTCACGGATCTTGGCCATCTTTCGCGTTTCCGGGGCGGTGCGGGATTTTGGGGTGATGCATTAGATACGTTCGACAGTCGAACGTCGGAAAAGAGGGGAGTCAATTCCGTGGTCCGAACCTCGTTTTAAGGCCAAAATGCATGAGCTATAGCACACGGATTGTGGCCAAATTTCGCGTTTCGGTGGTGGCGTGGAATTTTGGGCTGGCGTGGTCAGGTTTGGTGGGAGTCGGTGGGGGGAGAAAACTGAATCCAATCCAGAGCTCCGAAACTCGTTTTACGTCCATTTTACCGGCAGCGAACGGGTGCCCAAACGGGTGGGCAACTCGTCCGATTCAGCCAAAACCGGAGAAAGAAGTGGAAGTTAGGTGTGGATCTCAGTTTTTGGTCCAAGAGTACGAAGAAAGGGCGAGGACCATGTGCTCACATTTTGGGCAAATGCTCTCCCGCGGCCAAGACCAAGCCACGCAGCCACCACGCGGCCAAGGCCAACGCACAGGGCCACGCTCGAGCTCCCTATCCTTGCCTCGGGAGCGCGGCCCGAGTGTGTGTTGTGTGTGCGTGAGAGTGTGTGACCTGCCTTGGTCGCGAGCATGTGCTGCATTTCGAGCAAGGCACGGAGCCAGCCCGCGGCCAAGGCCAAGGCCGAGGCACGCAGCCACCCCCCGGCAAAGGCCAAGGCACGCGTCCACCCCGTGGCCAAGGCCATGGCATCCAGCCAGCCCGCAGCCAAGGCCATGGCACCCAGCCAGCCCGCGGCCAAGGCCTAGGCACGTAGCCAGCCCGCGGCCAAGGCCTAGGCACGCAGGCAGCCCACGGCCAAGGCCTTGGCACGCAGCCACCTCGAGGCCAAGGCCAAGGCCATAGCACCCACCCACCCCGTGGCCAAGGCCTAGGCACGCAGCCACCCCGAGGCCAAGGCCAAGGCCGTGTGCTGTAGCTCACGGATCTTAGCCAACTTTCGCGTTTCCGGAGCGGTGCAGGATTTTGGGGCGATGCATTAGATACGTGCGACAGTCGAACGTCAGAAAAGAGGGGAGTCGATTCCGAGTTCCGAACCTCGTTTTACGGCCGATTTATCGAGGGTGCGGGGGTGGAAAAGGGGACGAAACTTGCCCGCGAATTGGTCCGATTGTGGTAAAACTGGGCCGGGGGCCTCCTCACAGCGCAAGTACTTTTTTCCGCTCGAAGAAATTGCGAAAATAATGCGGGAGGCCCTACGCCCATTTTTCCGTCGGAAAAAGCCAAACTCCATGAGCTATAGCACACGGATTCTGGCCAAATTTCGAGTTTACGATTTTGGGCTGGCGTGGTCGGGTTTGGTGGGAGTCGGTGGCGGGAGAAAACAGAATCCAATTCCGAGCTCCGAAACTCGTTTTACATCAATTTTGCCGGCAGCAAACGGGTGCCCAAACGGGTGGGCCAACTACTCCGAATCAGGCAAAACTGGAGAATGAAGTGGAAGGTAGGTGTGGATCTCAGTTTTTGGCCCACGAATACGAAGCAACGGCGAGGACCGTGTGCTCACATTTTCGCGAAATGCTCGCCAGAGGCCAAGGCTATGGCACAGGGCCACGCTTGAGCTCCCTATCCTTGCCTCGGGATCACAGCCCGAGTGTGTGTTGTGTGTGCATGAGAGTGTGAGACGTGCCTTGGTCGCTAGCATGTGCTGTCTTTTCGAGCAAGGCACGGAGCCAGCCTGGGTCCAAGGCACGCAGCCGCCCCGTGGCCAAGGCCAAGGCACGCGTCCACCCCGCGGCCAAGGCCAAGGCCATGGAACCCAGCCAGCCCGCGGCCAAGGCCTAGGCACCCAGCCAGCCCGCGGCCAAGGCCTAGGCACCCAGCCAGCCCGCGGCCAAGGCCAAGGCACCCAGCCACCCTGCGGCCAAGGCCATGGCACCCAGCCACCCCGCGGCCAAGGCCAAGGCCGTGTGCTGTGGCTCTCGGATCTTGGCCAACTTTCGCGTTTCCGGGGCGGTGCGGGATTTTCGGGTCATGCATTAGGTACGTACGACAGTCGAACGTCGGAAAAGACGGGAGTCGATTCCGAGGTCCGAACCTCGTTTTAAGGCCGATTTACCGAACGTGAAGGGGTACGAAAAGGGGACGAAACGTGCCCGCGAGTTGGTCCGATTATGGTAGATCTGGGCCGGGGGCCTCCTCATGGCGCAAGTACTGTTTTCCACTTGAAGAAATGGCAAAAATAATGCAGGAGGCCCTGCGCCCATTTTTCTGCCGGAAAAGGCCAAAATCCGTGAGGTATAGCACACGGATTCTGGCTAAATTTCGCGTTTCGGGGCCTACGTGCGATTTTGGGCTGGCGTGGTCGGGTTTGGTGGGAGTCGGTGGCGGGAGAAAACGGAATCCAATTTTGAGCTCCACTACTCGTTTTACTGCCATTTTACCGGCAGCGAACGGGTGCCAAACGGGTGGGCAAACTCATCCAATTCAGGCAAAACCGCAGAAAGAAGAGGAAGGTAGGTGTTGATCTCAGTTTTTGGTCCAAGAATATGAAGAAACGGCGAGGTCCGTGTGCTCACATTTTCGCCAAATGCTCGCCCGCGGCCAAGGCCAAGGCACAGGGCCACGCTCGAGCTCCCTATCCTTGCCTCGGGAGCGCGGCCCCAGTGTGTGTTGTGTCTGTGTGAGACTGTGCGACCTGCATTCGTCGCGAGCATGTGCTGCATTTCGAGCAAGGCACGGCGCCAGCCCGCTGCCAAGGCCAAGGCCGAGGCACGCCTCCCCCCCGCGGCCAAGGCCATGCCACCCAGCCAGCCCGCGGCCAAGGCCTAGGCTCACAGCCAGCCCGCGGCCAAGGCCTAGGCACGCAGCCTGCCCGCAGCCAAGGCCTTGGCACGCAGCCACCCCGAGGCCATGGCACCCAGCCACCCCGTGGCCAAGGCCTAGGCATGCAGCCACCCCGCGGCCAAGGCTATGGCACCCAGCCAGCCCGCGGCCAAGGCCTAGGCTCACAGCCAGTTCGCGGCCAAGGCCTAGGCACGCAGCCAGCCCGCAGCCAAGGCCTTGGCACGCAGCCACCCCGAGGCCGAGGCCAAGGCCATGGCACCCAGCCACCCCGCAGCCAAGGCCAAGGCACCCAAGACGAAGGCCATGCACCCAGCCAGCCCGCGGCCAAGGACTAGGCACGCAGCCAAGACCAAGGCCAAGGCACGCAGCCACCCCAAGGCCAAGGCCTAGGCATGCACCCAGCCAGCTCACGGCCAAGGCCTAGGCACGCAGCCAGCCCGCGGCCAAGGCCAAGGCACAGGGACAATTCCAGTTTCGGGGGTGGCGTGGGATTTTGGGCTAGCGTGGTCGGGTTTGGTGGGAGTCGGTGGCAGGAGAAAACGGAATCCAATTCCGAGCTCCGAAACTCGTTTTACGGCCATTTTACCGGCAGCAAACGGGTGCCCAAATGGGTGGGACAACTCGTCCGATTCAGGCAAAACCGGAGAAAGAAGTGGAAGGTAGGTGTGGATCTCAGTTTGGTGTCCAAGAATACAAAGAAACGGCGAGGACCGTGTGCTCACATTTTGGCCAAATGCTTGCCCGCGGCCAAGGCCAAGGCACAGGGCCACGCTCGAGCTCCCTATCCTTGCCCCGGGAGTGCAGCCCGAGTGTGTGTTGTGTGTGCGTGAAAGTGTGCGACGTGCCTTGGTCGCGAGCATGTGCTGCATTTCGAGCAAGGCACGGAGGCAGCCCGCGGCCAAGGCCAAGGACGAGGCATGCAGCCACCCCGTGGCCATGCCGAGGCCAAAGCACATAGCCGCCTCGTGGCCAAGGCCAAGGCACTCGTCCACCCCGCGGCCAAGGCCTAGGCTCGCAGCCACCCCGCGGCCAAGGCCTACGCACGCAGCCACCCCGCGGCCAAGACCAAGGCTGTGTGCTGTAGCTCACGGATCTTGGCCAACTTTCGCGTTTCCGGGGCGGTGCGGGATTTTGGGGTGATGATTTTGATACGTACGACAGTCGAACGTCGGAAAAGAGGGGAGTCGATTTCGAGGTCCGAACCTCGTTTTACGGCCGATTTACCGAGGGTACGGTGGTGCGAAAAGGGGACGAAACGTGCCCGCGAATTGGTCCGATTGTGGTAGAACTGGGCCGGGGGCCTCCTCACGGTGCAAGTACTGTTTTCCGCTCGAAGAAATGTCGAAAATAATGCGGGAGGCCCTCTGCCCATTTTTCCGCTGGAAAAGGCCAAAATCCGTGAGCTATAGCACACGGATTGTAGCCAAATTTCACGTTTCAGGGGCGGTGTGGGATTTTGGGCTGGCGTGGTCGGGTTTGGTGGGAGTCGGTGGCGGGAGAAAATGGAATCCAATTCCGAGCTTCGAAACTCGTTTTACGGCCATTTTGCCGGCAGCGAACGGGTGGGCCAACTCGTCCGATTCAGGCAAAACCGGAGAAAGAAGTGGAAGGTAGGTGTGGATCTCAGTTTTTGGTCCAAGAATACGAAGCAACGGCGAGGACCGCGTGCTCACATTTTGGCCAAATGCTCACCCGTGGGCAAGGTTATGGCACAGGGCCATGCTCGAGCTCCCTATCCTTGCCTCGAGATCACTGCCCGAGTGTGTGTTGTGTGTGCGTGAGAATGTCCGACGTGCCTTGGTCGCGAGCCACCCCGTGGCCAAGGCACGCAGCCACCCCGTGGCCAAGGCACCCAGCCACCCCAAGGCCAAGGCTTAGGCACGCAGCCACCCCGCGGCCAAGGCCAAGGCCATGGCCGTGTGCTGTAGCTCAGGGATCCTGGCCAACTTTCGCGTTTCCGGGGCGGTGCGGGATTTTGGGGTGATGCATTAGATACGTGTGACAGTCGAACGTCGGAAAAGATGGGAATCGATTTCGAGGTCCGAACCTCATTTTATTGCCGATTTACCGAGGGTGCGGGGGTGCGAAAAGGAGACGAAACGTGCCCGCGAATTGGTCCGATTGTGGTAGAACTGGGCCAGGTGCCTCCTTACGGTGCAAGTACTTTTTTCCGCTCGAAGAAATGTCGAAAATAATGCGGGAGGCCCTGCGCCCATTTTTCCGCCGGAAAAGGCCAAAATCCGTGAGCTATAGCACACGGATTGTGGCCAAATTTCGCGTTTAGGGGGCGGCATGAGATTTTGTGCGGGCGTGGTCGGGTTTGGTGGGAGTTGGTGGCGGGAGAAAATGGAATCCAATTCTGAGCACCGAAACTCGTTTTACGGCCATTTTACCGGCAGCGAACTGGTGCCCAAATGGGTGGGCCAACTCGTCCGATTCAGGGAAAACCGGAGAAAGAAGTGGAAGGTAGGTGTGGATCTCAGTTTTTGGTCCAAGAATATGAAGAAACGGCGAGGACCGTGTGCTCACATTTTGGCCAAATGCTCGCCCGCAGCCAAGGCCAAGCCACGCAGCCAGCCCGTGGCGCAGGTCAAGGCAAAGAGCCGCGCACGATCTCCCTATCCTTGCCTCGGGAGCGCGGCCTGAGTGTGTGTTGTGTGTACGTGAGAGTGTGTGACGTGCCTTGGTCGCGAGCATGTGCAGCATTTCGAGCAAGGCACGGAGCCAGCCCGCGGCCAAGGCCAAGGCCAAGGCACGCAGCCACCCCAAGGCGAAGGCCTAGGCACGCAGCCACCCCGCGGCTAATGCCAAGGCCGTGTGCTGTAGCTCACTGATCTTGGCCAACTTTCGCGTTTCTGGGGCGGTGCGGGATTTTGGGGTGATGCATTAGATACGTGCGACAGTCGAACGTCGGAAAAGACGGGAGTCGATTCCGAGGTTCGAACCTCGTTTTACGGCTGATTTACTGAACGTGCGAGGGTGCGAAAAGGGGACGAAACATGCCAGCGAATTGGTCCGATTGTGGTAAAACTGGGCTGGGGGCCTCCTCACGGCACAAGTACTGTTTTCCGCTCGAACAAATGGCGAAAATAATGCAGGACGCCCTGCGCCCATTTTTCCGCCGGAAAAGGCCAAAATCCATGAGCTATACACGGATTGTGGCCAAATTTTGCGTTTCGGGGGCAGCATGGGATTTTGGGTTGGCTTGGTCGGGTTTGGTGGGAGTTGGTGGCGGGAGAAAACGGAATCCAATTTTGAGCTCCGAAACTCATTTTACGACCATTTTACCGGCAGCGAACGGGTGGGCCAACTCGTCCGATTCAGGCAAAACCGGAGAAAGAAGTGGAAGGTAGGTGTGGATCTCAGTTTTGGGTCCAAGAATACGACGAAAGGGCGAGGACCGTGTGCTCACATTTTGGCCAAATGCTCGCCCGCGGCCAAGGCCAAGCCACACAGCCACCCCGCGGCCAAGGCCAAGGCACAGGGCCACGCTCGAGCTCCCTATCCCCCGGAAACGCGAAAGTTGGCCAAGATCCACGAGCCACAGCACACGGTCTTGGCCTTGGCCGCGGGGTGGCTGGGTGCCTTGGCCTTGGCCGCGGGCTGCCTGCCTGCCTAGGCCTTGGCCACGGGCTGCCTGCGTGTCTTGGCCTTGGCCACGGGGTGGCTGCGTGCCTTGGCCGTGGGCTGGCTCCGTGCCTTGCTCGAAATGCAGCACATGCTCGCGACCAAGGCACGTCGCACACTCTCACGCACACACAACACACACTCGGGCTGCGATCCTGACGCAAGGATAGGGAGCTCGAGCGTGGCCCTATTCCATAGCCTTGGCTGCTGGCGAGCATTTGGCCAAAATGTGAGCACACGGTCCTCGCTGTTGCTTCGTATTCTTGGACCAAAAACTTTGATCCACACCTATCTAATGCATCACCCGAAAATCCCGCACCGCCCCGGAAACGCGAAAGTTGGCCAAGATCCGTGAGATACAGCACACGGCCTTGGCCTTGGCCGCGGGGTGGCGGCATGCCAAGGCCTTGGCCTTGGAGTGGCTGCGTGCCTTGGCCACGGGGTGGCTGCGTGCCTAGGCCTTCGCCGCGGGCTGGCTGGGTGCCATGGCCTTGGCCTTGGCCCCGGGCTGGCTCCATGCCTTGCTCGAAATGAAGCACATGCTCGCGACCAAGGCACGTCACACACTCTCACGTACACACAATACACACTCGGGCCGCGCTCCCGAGGCAAGGATAGGGAGATCGTGCGCGGCTCTTTGCCTTGGCCTGCGCCGCGGGCTGGCTGCGTGGCTTGGCCTTGGCTGCGGGCGAGCATTTGGCCAAAATGTGAGCACACGGTCCTCGCCGTTTCTTCGTATTCTTGGACCAAAATCTGAGATCCACACCTACCTTCCACTTCTTTCTCCGGTTTTCCCTGAATCGGACGAGTTGGCCCACCCGTTTGGGCACCCGTTCGATGCCGGTAAAATGGCCGTAAAACGAGTTTCGGTGCTCAGAATTAGATTCCGTTTTCTCCCGCCACCGACTCCCACCAAACCCGACCATGCCAGCCCATAATCCAACGCCGCCCCCGAAACGCGAAATTTGGCCACAATCCGTGTGCTATATAGCTCACAGATTTTGGCCTTTTCCGGCAAAAAATGGGAGCAGGGCCTCCCGCATTATTTTCGCCATTTCTTCGAGGGGAAAACAGTACTTGCGCGGTGAGGAGGCCCCCGGCCCAGTTCTACCACAATCGGACCAATTCGCGGGCACATTTTGTCCCCTTTTCGCACCCCGCACGTTCGGTAAACCGGCCGTCTTTTCTGACGTTCGACTGTCGTACCTATCTAATGCATCACCCCAAAATCCTACACCGCCCCGGAAACGCGAAAGTTGGCCAAGATCCGTGAGCTACAGCACACGGCCTTGGCCTTGGCCGCGGAGTGGCTGCGTGCCTAGGCCTTGGCCGCGGGGTGGCTGCGTGCCTAGGCCTTGGCCGCGGGGTGGCTGTGTGTCTAGGCCTTGGCCGCGGGGTGGCCGGGTGCCATGGCCTTGGCCTTTGCCACGGGGTGGCTGCGTACCAAGGCCTTGGCCGCGGGCTCGCTGCGTGCCTACGCCTTGGCCGCGGGGTGGACGCGTGCCTTGGCCTTGCCCACGGGGTGGCTGCGTGCCTTGGCCGCGGGCTGGCTCTGTGCCTTGCTCGAAATGCAGCACATGCTCGCGACCAAGGCACGTCGCACACTCTCACGCACATAAAACACACACTCGGGCTGCGATCCCGAGGCAAGGATAGGGAGCTCAAGCATGGCCCTGTGCCATAGCCTTGGCCGCGGGCGAGCATTTGGCCAAAATGTGAGCACACGGTCCTCGCCGTTGCTTCGTATTCTTGGACCAAAAACTGAGATCCACACCTGCCTTCCACTTCTTTCTCCGGTTTTGCCTGAATCGGACGAGTTGGCCCACCCGTTCCCTGCCGGTAAAATGGCCGTAAAACGAGTTTCGGAGCTCGGAATTAGATTCCGTTTTCTCCCGCCACCGACTCCCACCAAACCCGACCACGCCAGCCCAAAATCCCATGCATCACCCGAAACGCGAAATTTGGCCAAAATCCGTGTGCTATATCTCACGGATTTTGGCCTTTTCCGGCGGAAAAATGGGCGCAGGGCCTCCCGCATTATTTTTGCCATTTCTTCGAGTGGAAAACAGTACTTGCGCCATGAGGAGGCCCCCGGCCCAGTTCTACCACAATCAGACCAATTCGCGGGCACGTTTCGTCCCCTTTTCGCACCCCCGCACCCTCGGTATATCGGCCGTAAATCGAGGTTCGTACCTCGACATCGACTCCCCTCTTTTCCGACGTTTGACTGTCACATGTATCTAATGCATTACCCAAAAATCCCGCACCACCCCGAAAATGCGAAAGTTGGCCAAGATCCGTGAGCTACAGCACATGGCCTTGGCCATGGCCGCGGGGTGGCTGCGTGCCTAGGCCTTGGCCGCGGGCTAGCTCGGTGCCATGGCCTTGGCCGCGGGCTGGCTGGGTGCCATGGCCTTGGCCACGGGGTGGAAGCGTGCGTTGGCCTTTGCCACGGGGTGGCTGCGTGCATCGGCCTTGGCCTTGGCCACGGGCTGGCTCCGTGCCTTGCTCGAAATGCAGCACATGCTCGCGACCAAGGCACGTCGCACACTCTCACACACACACAACACACACTCAGGCTGTAATCCGGAGGCAAGCATAGGTAGCTCGAGCGTGGCACTGTGCCAAAGCCTTGGCCATGGGCGAGCATTTGGCCAAAATGTTAGCACACGGTCCTCGCTGTTCCTTCATATTCTTGGACCAAAAACTGAGATCCACACCTACCTTCCACTTCTTTCTCCGGTTTTGCCTGAATCGGACGAGTTGGCCCAACCGTTCGCTGCCGGTAAAATGGCCGTCAAACGAGTTTAGGAGCTCGGAATTGGATTCCATTTTCTCCCGCCACCGACTCCCACCAAACCCAACCACGCCAGCCCAAAATCCCACGCCGCCCCCGAAATGCCAAATTTGGCCACAATCCGTGTGCTATAGCTCACGGATTTTGGCCTTTTCCGGCGGAAAAATGGGCGCAGGGCCTCCCGCATTATTTTTGCCATTTCTTCGGGCGGAAAACAGTACTTGCACTGTGAGGAGGCCCCCGGCCCAGTTCTACCACAATCAGACCAATTCACGGGCATGTTTTGTCCCCTTTTCGCACCCCTGCACGTTCGGTAAATCGGCCATAAAACGAGGTTCGGACCTCGGAATCGACTCCCATCTTTTCCGACGCTCGACTGTCGCACGTATCTAATGCATCACCCGAAAATCCAGCACCGCCCCAGAAACGCGAAAGTTGGCCAAGATCAGCGAGCCACAGCGCACGGCCTTGGCCTTGGCCGCGGGCTGGCTGCATGCCTAGGCCTTGGCCGCGGGCTGGCTGCATGCCTAGGCCTTGGCCGCGGGTTGGCTGGGTGCCATGGCCTCGGGGTGGCTGCATGCCAAGGCCTTGGCCGCGGGCTGGCTGCGTGCCTAGGCGTTGGCCACGGGCTGGCTGGGCGAATGGCCTTGGCCTTGGCCATGGGGTGGACGCGTGCCTTGGCCTTGGCCACAGGGAGGCTTCGTGCCTTGGCCGCAGGCTGGCTCCGTGCCTTGGTCGAAATGCAGCACATGCTAGCGACCAAGGCACATCGTACACTCTCACGCACACACAACACACAATCGGGCCGCACTCCTGAGGCAAGGATAGGGAGCTCCTTGGCCGCGGGGTGGCTGCGTGGCTTTTCCTTGGACGCGGGCGAGCATTTGGCCAAAATGTGAGCACACGGTCCTCGCCATTTCTTCGTATTCTTGGACCAAAAACTGAGGTCCAGACCTACCTTCCACTTCTTTCTCCGGTTTTGCCTGAATCGGACGAGTTGGCCCACCCGTTCCCACGCCGCCCCCGAAATGCCAAATTTTGTCACAATCCGTGTGCTATAGCTCACAGATGTTGGCCTTTTCTGGTGGAAAAATGGGCATAAGGCCTCTCGCATTATTTTCGCCATTTGTTCGAGTGGAAAACAGTACTTGCACCGTGAGGAGGCCCCCGGCCCAGTTCTACCACGATCGGACCAATTCGCGGTCACGTTTCGTCCCCTTTTCGCACCCCCGCACGTTCGGTAAATCGGCCGTAAAATGAGGTTCGGACCTGGGAATCGACTCCCCTCTTTTCCGACGTTCGACTGTCGCACGTATCTAATGCATCACCCCAAAATCCCACACCGCCCCAGAAACCCGAAAGTTGGCCAAGATCCATGAGCTACAGCACACGGCCTTGGCCTTGGCCGCGCGGGGTGGCTGCGTGCCAAGGCCTGGGCCACGGGTTTGCTGCGTGCTGAGGCTTGGCCGCAGGCTGGCTGGGTGCCATGCCCTTGGCGGCGGGGTCGACGCGTGCCTTGGCCTTGGCCACGGGGTGGCTTTGTGGCTCAGCCTTGGCCTTGGGCGCGGGCTGGCTACGTGCCTTGGTCGAAATGAACCACATGCTCGTGACCAAGGCAGGTCGCACACTCTCAAGCACACACAACACACACCCGGGCCGCCCTCCTGAGGCAAGGATAGGGAGCTCGAGCATGGCCCTGTGCCTTGGCCTTGGCCGTGGCCGCGGGGTGGCTGCGTGGCTTGGCCTTGGCTGCAGGCTGGCTGGTGCCTAGGCCCTGGCCGCGGGCTGGCTGGGTGCCATGGCCTTGGCCGCGGGCTGGCTGGGTGCCATGGCCTTGGCCGCGGGGTGGACGCGTGCCTTGGCCTTTTCCACGGTGGCTGGGTGCCTCGGCCTAGGCCTTGACCGCGGGCTGGCTCCGTGCCTTGCTCGAAATGCAGCACATGCTCGCAACCAAGGCAGGTTGCACACTCTCACACACACACAACACACACTCGGGCCGCTCTCCCGAGGCAAGGATAGGGAGCTCGAGCGTGGCCCTGTGCCTTGTCCTTGGCCGCGGGGTGGCTGCGTGGCTTGGCATTGGCTGCGGGCGAGCATTTGGCCAAAATGTGAGCACACGGTCCTCGCCGTTTCTTCGTATTCTTGGACCAAAAACTGAGATCCACACCTACCTTCCACTTCTTTCTCCGGTTTAGCCTGAATCGGACGAGTTGGGCCCCCCGTTTGGGCACCCGTTCGCTGCCGGTAAAATGGCCGTAAAACGAGTTTCAGAGCTCAGAATTGGATTCCGTTTTCTCCCACCACCGACTCCCACCAAACCCGACTACGCCAGCCCAAAATCCCACGCCGCCCCCGAAACGCGAAATTTTGCCGCAATCCGTGTGCTATAGCTCACAGATTTTGGCCTTTTCCGGCGAAAAAATGGGCGCAGGGCCTCCCGCATTATTTTCGCCATTTCATCAAGCGGAAAACAATACTTGCACCGTGAGGAGGTCCCCGGCCCAGTTCTACCACAATCGGACCAATTCGCGGGCACGTTTTGTCCCATTTTCGCACCCACGCACGTTCGGTAAATCAGCCGTAAAACGAGGTTCAGACCTTGGAATCGACTCCCGTTGTTTCCGACGTTCGACTGTCACACGTATCTAATGCATCACCCAAAAATCCCGCAACGCCCCGGACACGCGAAAGTTGGCCAAGATCCGCGAGCCATAGCACACGGCCTTGGCCTTGGCCGCGGGGTGGCTGGGTGGCTGGGTGCCTTGGCCTTGGCCGCGGGGTGGTGGGGTTTTTTACGGCCCTGCGCCCATCCTTCCGCTGGAAAAGGCCAAAATCCGTGAGCTATAGCACACGGATTGTGGCCAAATTTCGTGTTTCGGGGGCGGCATGGGATTTTGGGCTGGCGTGGTCGGGTTTGGTGGGTGTCGGTGGCAGGAGAAAACGGAATCCAATTCCGAGCTTCGAAACTCGTTTTACGGCCATTTTCCCGGCAGCGAACGGGTGGGCCAACTCGTCCGATTCAGGCAAAACCGGAGAAAGAAGTGGAAGGTAGGTGTAGATCTCAGTTTTTGGTCCAAGAATACGAAGAAACGGAGAGGACCGTGTGCTCACATTTTGGCCAAATGCTCGCCGGCGTCCAAGGCCAAGCCACGCAGCCACCCAGCAGCCAAGGCCAAGGCACAGGGCCACGCTCGAGCTCCCTATCCTTGCCTCGGGAGCGCGGCCCGAGTATGTGTTGTGTGTGCGTGAGAGTGTGCGACCTGCCTTGGGCGTGAGCATGTGCTGCATTTTGAGCAAGGCACGGAGCCAGCCCGCGGCCAAGGTACGCAGCCACCCCGTGGCCAAGGCCAAGGCCATGCACCCAGCCAGCCAGCGGCCAAGGCCTAGGCACGCAGCCAGCCCGCGGCCAAGGACAAGGCACGCAGCCACCCCATGGCCAAGGCCAAGGCCAAGGCACGCAGCCACCCCATGCCCACGTATTGGTCCGATTCTGGTAGAACTGTGCTAGGGGCCTCCTCACGGTGCAAGTACTGTTTTCCACTCGAAGAAATGGCAAAAATAATGCGGGAGGCCCTGCGCCCATTTTTCCGCCGGAAAAGGCCAAAATCCGTGAGCTATAGCACACGGATTGTGGCCAAATTTTGCGTTTCGGGGTCGGAATTGGATTATGGGCTAGCGTGGTCTGGTTTGTTGGGAGTTGGTGGTGGGAGAAAACGGAATCCAATTCCGAGCTCTGAAACTCGTTTTACGGCCATTTTACCAGTAGCAAACGGGTGCCCAAACGGGTGTGCCAACTCGTCCGATTCAGGCAAAACCGGAGAAAGAAGTGGAAGGTAGGTGTGGATCTGAGTTTTTGGTCCAACAATACGAAGAAACGGCGAGGACCACGTGCTCACATTTTGGCCAAATGCTCGCCCGCGGCCAAGGCCAGGGCACATGGCACTTTCGAGCTCCCTATCCTTGCCTCGGGAGCGCGGCCCGAGTGTGTGTTGTGTGTGCATGAGAGTGTGTGACGTAACTTGGTCGCGAGCATGTGCAGCATTTCGAGCAAGGCACGGAGCCAGCCCGCGGCCAAGCCCAAGGCTGAGGGACGCAGCCACCCCATGGCCAAGGCCAAGGCACGCGTCCACCCCGCGGCCAAGGCCATGTCACCCAGCCATTCCGCGGCCAAGGCCATGGCACCCAGCCACCCCGCGGCCAAGGCCTTGGCAGGCAGCCAGCCCGAGGCCAAAGCCAAGGCACCCAGCCACCCCGCGGCCAGGGCCTTGGCACCCAGCCACCACGCGGCCAAGGCCAAGGCCGTGTGCTGTGGCTCACGGATCTTGGCCACCTTTCGTGTTTCCGGGAAGGTGCGGGATTTTGGGGCGATACATTAGATACGTCCGACAGTCCAACCTCGGAAAAGAGTGGAGTCGATTTCGAGGTCCGACCCTCGTTTTACGGCCGATTTAACGAGGCTGCGGGGGTGGGGAAAGGGGAAGAAACGTGCCCGCGAATTGGTCCGATTGTGGTAGAACTGGGCCGGGGGCCTCCTCACGGCGTACGTACTGTTTTCCGCTCGAAGAAATGGCGAAAACAATGCGGGAGGCCCTGTGCCCATTTTTCCGCCGGAAAAGGCCAAAATCCGTGAGCTATAGCACACGGATTGTGGCCAAATTTTGCGTTTCGGGGGCGGCGTGGGATTTTGGGCTGGCATGGTCGGGTTTGGCGGGAGTCAGTGGCGGGTGAAAACGGAATCCAACTCCGAGCTCCAAAACTCGTTTTACGGCCATTTTACCGGCAGCGAATGGGCGGGCCAACTCGTCCGATTCAGGCAAAACCGGAGAAAGAAGTGGAAGGTAGGTGTGGATCTCAGTTTTTGGTCCAAGAATACGACGAAACATCGAGGACTGTGTGCTCACATTTTGGCCAAATGCTCGCCCGTGGCCAAGTCCAAGCCACGCATCCACCCCGCGGCCAACGCCAAGGCACAGGGCCACGCTCGACCTCCCTATCCTTGCCTCGGGAGCGCGGCCGGAGTGTGTGTTGTGTGTGCGTGAGAGTGTGCGACCTTCCTTGGTCGCGAGCATGTGCTGCATTTCGAGCAACGCACGGAGCCAGCCCCCGGCCAAGGCCAAGGCCGAGGCACGGAGCCACCCCGCGGCCAAGGCCAAGGCACGCGTCCACCCCGCGGCCAAGGCCATGGCACCCAGCCAGCCCGCGGCCAAGGCCATGGCACCCAGCCAGCCCGCGGCCAAGCCTAGGCACGCAGCCAGCCCGCGGCCAAGGCCTTGGCACGCAGCCACCCCAAGGCCAAGGCCAAGGCCATAGCACGCAGCCACCCCGCGGCCAAGGCCAAGGCCGTGTGCTGTAGCTCACGGATCTTGGTCAACTTTCGCTTTTCCGGGGTGGTGCGCGATTTTGGGCTGATGCATTAGATACATGCGACAGTCGAGCATTGGAAAAGAGGGGAGTCGATTTTGAGGTCCGAACCTTGTTTTACGGCCGATTTACCGAGGGTGCGGTGGTGCGGAAAGGGGACGAAACGTGCCCGCGAATTGGTCCGATTGTGATAGAACTGCGCCGGGGTCCTCCTCACGGCGCAAGTACTGTTTTCCGCTCAAAGAAATGGCGAAAATAATGCGGGAGGCCCTGCGCCCATTTTTCCCCCGGAAAAGGCCAAAATCCGTGAGCTATACCACACGGATTGTGGCCAAATTTCGCGTTTCGGGGGCAGCATGGGATTTTGGGCTGGCGTGGTCGGGTTTGGCGGGAGTCGGTGGCGGCCATCTTACCGGCAGCGAACGGGTGCCCAAACAGGTGGGCCCACTCGTCCGATTCAGGCAAAACCGGAGAAAGAAGTGGAAGGTAGGTGTGGATCTCAGTTTTTGGTCCATGAATACGAAGAAACGGCGAGGACCGTGTGCTCACATTTTGGCCAAATTCTCGCCCGCGGCCAAGGCCAGGCCACGCAGCCACCCCGCGGCCAACGTCAAGGCACAGGGCCACGCTTGAGCTCCCTATCGTTGCCTCGGGAGCGCGGCCGGAGTGTGTGTTGTGTGTGCGTGAGAGTGTGCGAGCTGCCTTGGTCGCGAGCATGTGCTGCATTTCGAGCAAGGCACGCAGGCAGCCCGCGGACAAGGCCAAGGCCGAGGCACGCAGCCACCCCGTGGCCAAGGCGAAGGCACACGTCCACCCCGCGGCCAAGGCCATGGCACCCAGCCAGCCCGCGGCCAAGGCCATGGCATACAGCCAGCCCGCGGCCAAGGCCTAGGCACGCGGCCAGCTCGCGGCCAAGGTCTTGGCACGCGGCCACCCTGAGGCCAAGGGCAAAGCCATGGCACGCAGCCACCCCGCGGCCAAGGCCAAGGCCCTGTGCTGTTGCTCACGGAACATGGCCAACTTTCGCGTTTCCGGTGCGGTGCGGGATTTTTGGGTGATGCATTAGATACGTGCGACAGTCGATCGTTGGAAAAGAGGGGAGTCGATTTGGAGGTCCGAACCTCGTTTTACGGCCGATTTACCGAGGGTGCGAGGGTGCGAAAAGGGGACGAAACATGCCCGCGAATTGGTCCGATTGTGGTAGAACTGGGCCGGGGGCCTCCTCACGGCACAAGTACTGTTTTCCGCTCGAAGAAATGGCAAAAATAATGTGGGAGGCCCTGCGCCCATTTTTGCCCTGGAAAAGGGCGAAATCCGTGAGCTATAGCACACGGATTGTGGCCAAATTTTGCGTTTCGGGGGCGGCGTGGGATTTTGGGCTGGCGTGGTCTGGTTTGGTGGGAGTCGGTGGTGGGAGAAAACGGAATCCAATTCCGAGCTCCGAAACTCGTTTTACGGCCATCTTACCGGCAGCGAACGGGTGCCAAAACGGGTGGGCCAACTCGTCCGATTCAGGCAAAACCGGAGAAAGAAGTGGAAGGTAGGTGTGGATCTCAGATTTTGGTCCAAGAATACGAAGAAACGGCGAGGACCGTAT
Source organism: Luvunga scandens (assembly GCA_030449905.1). NCBI lineage: Eukaryota > Viridiplantae > Streptophyta > Magnoliopsida > Sapindales > Rutaceae > Luvunga > Luvunga scandens. Next base: position 56,546 of record JASUUG010001063.1, on the reverse strand, counting down.
GCTCACTTTTTGGCCAAATGCTCGCCCGCGGCTAAGGCCAGGCCACGCAGCCACCCCGCGGCCAAGGCCAAGGCCCTGTGCTGTTGCTCACGGAACTTGGCCACCTTTCGCGTTTCCGGGGCGGTGTGGGATTTTTGGGTGATGCATTAGATACGTGCGACAGTCGATCGTTGGAAAAGAGGGGAGTCGATTTCGAGGTCCGAACCTCGTTTTATGGCTGATTTACCGAGGGTGCGGGGGTGCGAAATGCGGACGAAACGTGCCCTCGAATTGGTCCGATTGTGGTAGAACTGGGCCGGGGGCCTCCTCATGGTGTAAGTACTGCTTTCCGGTCGAAGAAATGGTAAAAATAATGCGGGAGGCCCTGCACCCATTTTTCCGCCAGAAAAGGCCAAAATCCGTGAGCTATAGCACATGGATTGTGGCCAAATTTCGCGTTTCGGGGGCGGCGTGGGATTTTGGGCTGGCGTCGTCGGGTTTGGTGGGAGTCGGTGGTGGGAGAAAACGGAATCCAATTCCGAGCTCCGAAACTCGTTTTACCGCCATCTTACCGGCAGCGAACGGGCGCCCAAACGGGTGGGCCAACTCGTCCGATTCAGGCAAAACCGGAGAAAGAAGTGGAAGGTAGGTGAGGATCTCAGTTTTTGGTCCAAGAATACGAAGAAACGGTGAGCACCGTGTGCTCACATTTTGGCCAAACGCTCACCCGCGGAAAAGTCCAAGCCACGCAGCCACCCCGCGGCCAACGCCAAGGCACAGGGCCACGCTCAAGCTCCCTATCCTTGCCTCGGGAGCGCGGCCCGACTGTGTGTTGTGTGTGCGTGAGAGTGTGCGACCAGCCTTGGTCGCGAGCATGTGCTGCATTTCGAGCAAGGCACGGAGCCAGCCCGCGGCCAAGGCCCAGGCCGAGGCACGCAACCACCCCGTGGCCAAGCCCAAGGCACGCGTCCACCCCGCGGCCAAGGCCAAGGCACGCGTCCACCCCGCGGCCAAGGCCATGGCACCCAGCCACCCCGCTGGCAAGGCCTAGGCACGCAGCCAGCCCGCGGCCAAGGCCTTGGCACACAGCCACCCCGAGGCCGAGGCCAAGGCCATGGCACGCAGCCACCCCGCGGCCAAGGGCAAGGCCGTGTGCTGTAGCTCACGGATCTTGGCCAACTTTCGCTTTTCCGGGGCGGTGCGGGATTTTGGGTTGATGCATTAGATACGTGCGACAGTCGAGCGTTGGAAAAGAGGGTAGTCGATTTCGAGGTCCGAACCTCGTTTTTCGGCCGATTTACCGAGGGTGCGGGGGTGCGAAAAGGGGATGAAACGTGCCCGCGAATTGGTCCGATTATGGTAGAACTGGGCCGGGGGCCTCCTCACGTTTCAAGTACTGTTTTCCCCATGAAGAAATGGCGAAAATAATGCGGGAGGCCCTGCGCCCATTTTTCCAGCAGAAAAGGGCAAAATTTGTGGCCAAATTTCGCGTTTCGGGGGCGGCGTGGGATTTTGGGTTGGCGTCGTCGGGTTTGGTGGGAGTCGGTGGCGGGAGAAAACGGAATCCAATTCCGAGCTCCGAAACTCGTTTTACGGCCATCTTACCGGCAGCGAACGGGTGCCAAAACGGGTGGGCCAACTCGTCCGATTCAGGCAAAACCGGAGAAAGAAGTGGAAGGTAGGTGTGGATCTCAGATTTTGGTCCAAGAATACGAAGAAACGGCGAGGACCGTGTACTCACATTTTGGCCAAATGCTCGCTCGCGGCCAAGGCCAAGCCATGCAGACACCCCGCGGCCAAAGCCAAGGCACAGGGCCACGCTCGAGCTCCCTATCCTTGCCGCGGGAGCGCGGCCGGAGTGTGTGTTGTGTGTGCGTGAGAGTGTGCGACCTGCCTTGGTCGCGAGCATATGCTGCATTTCGAGAAAGACACGTAGCCAGCCCGCGGCCAAGGCCAAGGCCGAGGCACGCAGCCACCCCATGGCCAAGGCCTAGGCACGCGTCCACGCCGGGGCCAAGGCCATGGCACCCAGCCAGCCCGCGACCAAGGCCTAGGCACACAGCCACCCCGAGGCCAAGGCCTTGGCATACAGCCACCCGGTGGTCAAGGACAAGGCCATGGCACCCAGCCACCCCGCGGTCAAGGCCTAGGCACGCAGCCACCCCGCGGCCAAGGCCAAGGACGTGTGCTGTCGCTCACGGATCTTGGCCAACTTTTGCGTTTCCGGGGCGGTGCGGGATTTTGGGGTGATGCATTAGATACGTGCGACAGTCGAACGTCAGAAAAGAGGGGAGTCGATTTTGAGGTCCGAACCTCGTTTTACGGCCGATTTACCGAGGGTGCGGGGGTGTGAAAAGGGGACAGAATGTGCCCTCGAATTGGTCCGATTGTGGTAGAACTGGGCCGCGGGCCTCCTCACGGCGCAAGTACTGCTTTCCGCTCGAAGAAATGGCAAAAATAATGAGGGAGGCCCAGCGCCCATTTTTCCACCAGAAAAGGCCAAAATCCGTGAGCTATAGCACACGGATTGTGGCCAAATTTCGCGTTTCGGGGGAGGCGTGGGATTTTGGGCTGGCGTCGTCGGGTTTGGTGGGAGTCGGTGGCGGGAGAAAACGGAATCCAATTCCGAGCTCCGAAACTCATTTTACGGCCATCTTACCAGCAGCGAACGGGTGCCCAAACGGGTGGGCCAACTCGTCCGATTCAGGCAAAACCAGAGAAAGAGGTGGAAGGTAGGTGTGGATCTCAGTTTTTGGTCCAAGAATACGAAGAAACGGCGAGGACCGTGTGCTCACATTTTGGCCAAATGCTCGCCCGTGGCCAAGGCCAAGCCACGCAGCCACCCCGCGTCCAACACCAAGGCACAGGGCCACGATCGAGCTCCCTATCCTTGCCTCGGGAGCGCGGTCGGAGTGTGTATTGTGTGTGCGTGAGAGTGTGCGACCTGCCTTGGTCGCAGCATGTGCTGCATTTCGAGCAAGGCACGCAGCCAGCCTGTGCCCAAGGCCAAGGCCGAGGCACGCAGCGACCCCGTGCCCAAGGCCAAGGCACGCGTCCACCCCGCGACCAAGGCCATGGCACCCAGCCAGCCCGCGGCCAAGGCCATGGCACCCAGCCAGCCCGCGGCCAAGGCCTAGGCACGCAGCCAGCCCGCGGCCAAGCCTTGGCACGGAGAAACCCCGAGGCCAAGGCCGAGGCCATGGCACGCAGCCAACCCGCGGCCAAGGCCAAGGCCATGGCATGCAGCCACCCCACGGCCAAGGCCAAGGCCGTGTGCTGTAGCTCATGGAAATTGGCCAACTTTCGCGTTTCCGGGGCGGTGCGGGATTTTGGGTTGATGCATTAGATACGTGCGACAGTGGAACATCGGAAAAGAGGGGAGTCGATTTCGAGGTCCGAAGCTCGTTTTACGGCCGATTTACAAAGGGTGCGGGGGTGCGAAAAGGGGACGAAACGTGCCCTCGAATTGGTCCGATTGTGGTAGAACTGGGCCGGGGGCCTCCTCACGGCGCAAGTACTGCTTTCCGCTTGAAGAAATGGCAAAAAAAATGCGGGACGCCCTGCGCCCATTTTTCCGCCAGAAAAGGGCAAAATCCGTGAGCTACAGCACACGGATTGTGGCCCAATTTCGCGTTTCGGGGGCGGCGTGGTATTTTGCGCTGGCGTCGTCGGGTTTGGTGGGAGTCGGTGGCGGGAGAAAACGGAATCCAATTCCGAGCAAGGCACGGAGCAAGCCCATGGCCAAGGCCAAGGCCGAGGCACGCAGCCACCCCGGGCCGTGGCCGAGGCACGCAGCCACCCCGTGGCCAAGGCCATGGCACCCAGCCAGCCAGCGGCCAAGGCCATGGCACCCAGCCAGCCAGCGGCCAAGGCCATGGCACGCAGCCACCCCGAGGCCAAGGCCAAGGCCATGGCCCGCAGCCACCCCGCAGCCAAGGCCAAGTCCGTGTGCTGTCGCTCACGGATCTTGGCCAACTTTCGCGTTTCCGTGGCGGTACCGGATTCTGAGGTGATGCATTAGATACGTGCGACAGTGGAACGTCGGAAAAGAGGGGAGTCGATTTCGAACCGAGGTTGCGGGGGTGCGAAAAGGGGACGAAATTCACCCTCGAATTGGTCCGATTGTGGTAGAACTGGGCCGGGGGCCTCCTCACGGCGCAAGTACTGCTTTCCGCTCAAAGAAATTGCAAAAATAATGCGGGAGGCGCTGCGCCCATTTTTCCGCCAGAAAAGGCCAAAATCCACAAGGTATAGCACACGGATTGTGGCCAAATTTCGCGTTTCGGGGGCGGCGTGGGATTTTGGGCTGGCGTCGTCGGGTTTGGTGGGAGTCGGTGGCGGGAGAAAACGGAATCCAATTCCGAGCTCCGAAACTCATTTTACAGCCATCTTACCGGCAGCGAACGGGTGCCCAAATGGGTGGGCCAACTCGTCCGATTCAGGAAAAACCGGAGAAAGAAGTGGAAGATAGGTGTGGATCTCAGTTTTTGGGTCCAAGAATATGAAGAAACGGCAAGGACCGTGTGCTCACAATTTGGCCAAATGTTCGCCAGCGGCCAAGGCCAAGCCACGCAACCACCCCGCGGCCAACGCCAAGGCACAGGGCCACGCTCGAGCTCCCTAACGTTGCCTCGGGAGCGCGGCCGGAGTGTGTGTTGTGTGTGCGTGAGAGTGTGAGAGTGTGCGACCTGCCTTGGATGCGAGCATGTGCTGCATTTCGAGCAAAGCACGGAGCCAGCCCGCGGCCAAGGCCAAGGCCGAGGCATGCAGCCACCCTGTGGCCAAGCCCAAGGCACGCGTCCACCCAGCGGCCAAGGCCATGGCACCCAGCCAGCCCGCGGCCAAGGCCTTGGCACCCAGCCATCCCACGGCCAAGGCCTAGGCACGCAGCCAGCCCGCGGCCAAGGCATAGGCACGCAGCCAGCCCGTGGCCAAGGCCTTGGCACGCAGCGACCCCGAGGCCAAGGCCAAGGCCATGGCACGCAGCCACCCCGGGGCCAAGGCCAAGGCCGAGGCACGTAGCCACCCCGTGGCCAAGGCCAAGGCACGCGTCCACCCCGCGCCCAAGGCCTTGGCACACAGCCACTCGGTGGCCAAGGCCAAGGCCTTGGCACGCAGCCACCCCGCGGCCAAGGCCAAGGCCGTCGCACGCACTCACCCCGAGGCACGCTCGAGCTCCCTATCCTTGCCTCGGGAGCGCAGCCGGAGTGTGTGTTGTGTGTGCGTGAGAGTGTGCGACCTGCCTTGGTCGCGAGCATGTGCTGCATTTCGAGCAAGGCACGGAGCCAGCCTGCGGCCAAGGCCAAGGCCGACGCATGCAGCCACCCTGTGGCCAAGGCCAAGGCACGTGTCCACCCCTTGGCCAAGACAATGGCACCCAGCCAGCCCGCGGCCAAGGCCATGGCGCTCAGCCATCCCGCGGCCAAGGCCTAGGCACACAGCCAGCCCGCGGCCAAGGCCTAGGCACGCAGCCAGCCCGCGGCCAAGGCCATGGCGCTCAGCCATCCCGCAGCCAAGGCCTAGGCACGCAGCCAGCCCGCGGCCAAGGCCTTGGCACGCAGCCACCCCGAGGCCAAGGCCAAGGCCATGGCATGCAGCCACCCCGGGGCCAAGGCCAAGGCCGAGGCACGCAGCCACCCCATGGCCAAGGCCAAGGCACACGTCCACCCCGCGGCCAAGGCCTTGGAACACAGCCACCCGTTGGCCAAGGCCAAGGCCATGGCACGCAGCCACCCCGCGGCCAAGGCCAAGGGCGTGTGCTGTAGCGCACGGATCTTGGCCAACTTTTGCGTTTCCGGGGCGGTGCGGGATTTTGGGGTGATGCCCTAGATACGTACGACAGTCGAGCGTTGGAAAAGAGGGGAGTCGATTTCGAGGTCCGAACCTCGTTTTACGGACGATTTACCGAGGGTTCGGGGGTACGAAAAGGGGACGAAACGTGCCCTTGAATTGGTCCGATTGTGGTAGAACTGGGCCAGGGGCCTCCTCACGGCGCAAGTACTGCTTTCCGCTCGAAGAAATGGCAAAAATAATGCGGGAAGCCCTGCGCCCATTTTTCCGCCAGAAAAGGGCAAAATCCGTGAGCTATAGCACACGGATTGTGGCCAAATTTCGCGTTTCGGGGGGGGGCATGGGATTTTCGGCTGGCATCGTCGGGTTTGGTGGGAGTCGGTGCCAGGAGAAAATGGAATCCAATTCCGAGCTCCGAAACTCGTTTTCTCCCGGCACCGACTCCGGCATTATTTTTGCCATCACTTCGAGCGGAAAGCAGTACTTGCGCAGTCAGGAGGCCCCCGGCCCAGTTCTACCACAATCAGACCAATTCGAGGGCACGTTTCGTCCCCTTTTCATAACCCCGTACCCTCGGCAAATCGGCCGTAAAATGAGGTTCGGACCTCGAAATTGACTCCGCTCATTTCCGACGTTCGACTGTCGCACGTATCTAATGCATCACCCCAAAATCCCGCACCGCCCCAGAAACGCAAAAGTTGGCCAAGATCCGTGAGCAACAGCACACGGCCTTGGCCTTGGCCGCGGGGTGGATGCGTGCCTAGGCCTTGGCTGCGGGGTGGCTGGGTGCCATGGCCTTGGCCTTTGCCACCGGGTGGCTGTGTGCCAAGGCCTTGGCCACGGGGTGGCTGCGTGCCTAGGCCTTGGCCGCGGGCTGGCTGGTTGCCATGGCCTTGGCCTTGGCCACCGGGTGGCTGTGTGCCAAGGCCTTGGCCGCGGGGTGGCTGCGTGCCTAGGCCTTGGCCGCGGGGTGGCTGGGTGCCATGGCCTTGGCCTTGGCCACCGGGTGGCTGTGTGCCAAGGCCTTGCCAGCGGGGTGGCTGCGTGTCTAGGCCTTGACCGCGGGCTGGCTGGGTGCCATGGCCTTGGCCGCGGGGTGGACGCGTGCCTAGGCCTTGGCCACAGGGTGGCTGCGTACCTCGACTTTGGCCTTGGCCGCGGGCTACCTACGTGCCTTTCTCGAAATGCAGCATATGCTCACGGCCAAGGCAGGTCACACAGTCTCACGCACACACAACACACACTCCGGCCGCGCTCCCGAGGCAAGGATAGGGAGCTCGAGCTAGGCCCTGTGCCTTGGCGTTGGCCGCCGGGTGGCTGCATGGCTTGGCCTTGGCCGCGGGCAAGCATTTGGCCAAAATGTGAGCACACGGTCCTCGCCGTTTCTTCGTATTCTTGGACCAAAAACTGAGATCCACACCTACCTTCCACTTCTTTCTCCGGTTTTGCCTGAATCGGACGAGTGGGCCCACCCGTTTGGGCACCCGTTCGCTGCCGGTAAGATGGCCGTAAAACGAGTTTCGGAGCTCGGAATTTGATTCCGTTTTCTCTCGCCACCGACTCCCACCAAACCCGACCACACCAGCCAAAAATCCCACGCCGCCCCCGAAACGCGAAATTTGGCCACAATCCGTGTGCTATAGCTCTCGGATTTTGGCCTTTTCCGGGGGAAAAATGGGCGCAGGCCTCCCGCATTATTTTCGCCATTTCTTCGAGCGCAAAACAGTACTTACGCCGTGAGGAGACTGCCAGCCCAGTTCTACCACAATCGGACCAATTCAAGGGCACGTTTCGTCCCCTGTTCGCACCCCCGCACCCTCGGTAAATCGGCCGTAAAACGAGGTTCGGACCTCGAAATCGACTCCCCTCTTTTCCAACGCTTGACTGTCGCACGTATCTAATACATCACCCCAAAATCCCGCACCGCCCCAGAAACGCGAAAGTTGCCCAAGATCCGTGAGCTGCAGCACACGGCCTACGCCTTGGCCACGGGGTGGCTGCGTGCCATGGCCTTGGCCGCGGGCTGGCTGGGTGCCATGGCCTCGGCCTTGGCCACCGGGGTGCACGCGTGCCTTGGCATTGGCCGCTGGGCGGCTGCGTGGCTTGGCCTTGGCCGCGGGCTGGCTGGGTTCCATGGCCTGGGCCGCGGGCTGGCTGGGTGGCATGGCCTTCGCCACGGGGTGGACGCGCGCCTTGGCCTGGGCCATGGGGTGGCTGTGTGCCTCGGCCTTGGCCTTGGCTGCGGGCTGGCTCTGTGCCTTGCTCGAAATGCAGCACATGCTCGCGACCAAGGCAGGTCGTACACTCTCACGCACACACGACACACACTCGGGCCGCGCTCCCAAGGCAAGGATAGGGAGCTCGAGCATGGCCCTGTGCCTTGGCGTTGGCCGCAGGGTGGCAGCGTGGCTTGGCCTTGGCCGCAGGCGAGCATTTGGCCAAAATGTGAGCACACGGTCCTCGCCGTTTCTTCGTATTCTTGGACCAAAAACTGAGATCCACACCTACCTTCCACTTCTTTCTCCGGTTTTGCCTGAATCGGACGAGTGGGCCCACCAGTTTGGGCACCCGTTCGCTGCCGGTAAGATGGCCGTAAAACGAGTTTCGGAGATCGGAATTTGATTCCGTTTTCTCCCGCCGCCGACTCCCACCAAGCCCGACCACGCCAGCCCAAAATCCCACGTCGCCCACGAAACGCGAAATTTGGCCACAATCCGTGTGCTATATAGCTCACGGATTTTGGCCTTTTCCGGGGGAAAAATGGGCGCAGGGCCTCCTGCATTGTTTTCGCCATTTCTTCGAGCGGAAAACAGTACTTGCACCTTGAGGAGGCCCCCGGCGCAGTTCTACCACAATTGGACCAATTCGCGGGCACGTTTCGTCCCCTTTTCGCACCCCCGCACCCTCGGTAAAACGACCGTAAAACGAGGTTCGGACCTCGAAATCGATTCCCCTCTTTTCCAACGCTCGACTGTCGCACGTATCTAATCATCATACCAAAATCCCGCACCGCCCCGGAAACTTGAAAGTTGGCCAAGATCCATGAGCTACAGCTGGCTGCGTGCCATGGCCTTGGCCTTGGCCGCGGGGTGGCTGCGCGCCATGGCCTTGGCCTTGGCCGCGGTGTGGCTGCGTGCCATGGCCTTGGCCTTGGCCTCGGGGTGGCTGCGTGCCAAGGCCTTGGCCGCGGGCTGGCTGCGTGCCTAGGCCTTGGCAGCGGGCCGGCTGGGTGCCATGGCCTTGGCCGCGGGTTGGACGCGTGCCTTGGCCTTGGCCATGGGGTGGCTGCGTGCATCGTCCTTGGCCTTGGCCGCGGGCTGGCTCCGTGCCTTGCTCGAAATGCAGCACATGCTCGCGACCAAGGCAGGTCGTACACTCTCACCCACACACAACACGCACTCCGGCCGCGCTCCCGAGGCAAGTATAGGGAGCTCGAGCATGGCCCTGGGCCTTGGCATTGGCCGCGGGGTGGCTGCGTTTTCTGGCGGAAAAATGGGCGCAGGGCGTCCCGCATTATTTTTGCCATTTCTTCGATCGGAAAGCAGTACTTGCGCCGTGAGGAGGCCCCCGGCCCAGTTCTACCACAATCGGACCAATTCGAGGGCACGTTTCGTCCCCTTTTCGCACCCCCGCACCCTCGGTAAATCGGCCGTAAAACGAGGTTCGGACTTCGAAATTGACTCCCGTCTTTTCCGACGTTTGACTGTCACACGTATCTAATGCATAACCCCAAAATCCCGCACCGCCCCGAAAACAAGAAAGTTGGCCCAGATCCGTGGGCTACAGCGCACGGTCTTTGGCCATTTTGGCCCGAAAAATGGGGCCCGGAGCATCCGCGCTGTCTGAACAACTTTTCAGTCCCGTAAGATAACTTCAGTCGAAATACGTCACCTCCTAAAATTTCGGCCGAAACAAAGTCGGAGAGACGCTTGGGCCCCGCCCGATTTCTGCATTGGCCGTGGATGCTGCGCGCGGGCGGTCTGCTTGCCTTGGCCCCGGCCGCGGGGTGGCTGGGAGACTTGGCCTTGGCCGCGGGGTAGCTGCGTGCCTAGGCCTTCGCCGCGGACTTCCTGGGTGCCTTGGCCTTGGCCGCAGGGTGCCTACGTGCCTAGGCGTTGGCCTTGGCCGCGGGGCTGGCTGCGTGCCTTGGCCTTGGCCGAAATGCAGCACATGCTTGCGGCCAAGGCACAGAGCGCCGTACACGGGAAAAATAGCCACAAAAAGAGTTTTGGAGCCCGGAATCGGCTTCCGCTCTCTCCCGCGGCGAACCCCCACCAATACCAACAACACCAGCCGAAAATCCCACGCCGCCACGGAAACATGAAATTTGGCCGCAATCCGTGTGCTATAGCTCACGGATTTTGGCCATTTCGGGACAAACATGGGCCCAGGGCCCCCCGCGTCTTGTTCGCCATTTCTTCGAGCGGAAAAGAGTACTTGGAGCATGAGGAGGCCCCCGGCCCAGCTCTGCCACAATCGGAACAATTCGCGGGCACGTTTCGTCCCCTTTTCGCACCCCGCATGTTTGGTTAATCGGCCGTAAAACGGGGTTCGGACCTCGGAATCGACTGCCGTCTTTTCCGACGTTTGACTGTCGCACGTATCTAATGCATAACCGGAAAATCCCGCACCGCCCCGAAAACAAGAAAGTTGGCCAAGATCCGTGAGCTACAGCGCACGGTCTTTGGCCATTTTGGCCCGAAAAATGGGGCCCGGAGCATCCGCGCTGTTTGAACAAGTTATCAGTCCCGTAAGATAACTTCAGTCGAAATACGTCACCTCCGAAAACTTCAGCCCAAACAAAGTTGGATAGACGCTTGGGCCCTGCCTGGCTTCTGCATTTGCCATGGATGCCGCGCGCGGGCGGGCTGCTTGCCTTGGCCCCGGCTGTGGGGTGGTTGGGAGCCTTGGCCTTGGCCGCGGGGTGGCTGCGTGCCTAGGCCTTGGCCGCGGGCTGGCTGGGTGCCTTGGCCTTGGCCGCAGGGTGGCTGCGCGCCTAGACGTTGGCCTTGGCCGAAATGCAGCACATGCTTGCGGCCAAGGCACAGGCGGCGCTCTCGGGAAAAATAGCCACAAAACGAGTTTCGGAACCCGGAATCGGCTTCCACTCTCTCCCGCGGCGAACCCCCACCAATACCGACAACCCTAGCCGAAAATCCCACGACGCCACGGAAACGCGAAATTTGGTCGCAATCCGTGTGCTATAGCTCATGGATTTTGGCCATTTCGGGGGAAACATGGGGCCAGGCCCCCCCGCGTCTTGTTCGCCATTTCTTCCAGCGGAAAAGAGTACTTGGAGCGTGAGGAGGCCCCCAGCCCAGTTATGCCACAATCGGAACAATTCGCGGGCACGTTTCGTCCCTTTTTTGCACCCCGCAGGTTCGGATAATCGGCCGTAAAACGGGGTTCGGACCTCGGAATCGACTCCCGTCTTTTCCGACGTTTGACTGTCGTACGTATCTATTGCATAACCCCAAAATCCTGCACCGCCCCGAAAACAAGAAAGTTGGCCCAGATCCGTGAGCTACAGCGCACGGTCTTTGGCCATTTTGTCCCGAAAAATGGGGCCCGGAGCATCCGCGCTGTTTGAACAACTTTTCAGTCCAGTCAGATAACTTCAGTCGAAATACGTCACCTCCTAAAATTTCGGCCCAAACAAAGTCCGACAGACGCTTGGGCCCCGCCCAGTTTCTGCATTGGCCGTGGATGCCGCGCGTGGGCGGGCTGCTTGCCTTGGCCCCGGCCGCGGGGTGGTTGGGAGCCTTGGCCTTGGCCGCGGGGTGGCTGCGTGCCTAGGCCTTCGCCGCGGGCTGGCTGGCTGCCTTGGCCTTGGGTGCCTTAGCCTTGGCCGCGGGGTGGCTGCGTGCCTAGGCGTTGGCCTTGGCCGCAGGGCTGGCTGCGTGCCTTGGCCTTGGCCGAAATGCAGCACATGCTTGCGGCCAAGGCACAGGGCGGCGCTCTCGGGAAAAATAGCCACAAAACGAGTTTCGGAGCCCGGAATCGGCTTCCGCTTTCTCCCGCGGGGAACCCCCGCCAATACCGACAACACCAGACCAAAATCCCACACCGCCACTGAAACGCGAAATTTGGCCGCAATCCGTGTGCTATAGCTCACGGATTTTGGCCATTTCGGGGGAAACATGGGCCCAGGGCCTCCCGCGTCTTGTTCGCCATTTCTTCGAGCGGAAAAGAGTACTGGGAGCGTGAGGAGGCCCCCGGCCCAGCTCTGCCACAATCGGAACAATTCACGGGCACGTTTCGTCCCCTTTTCGCACGCCGCACGTTCGGTTAATCGGCCGTAAAAAGGGGTTCAGACCTCGGAATCGACTCCCGTGTTTTCCGACGTTTGACTGTCGCACGTATCTAATGCATAACCCCAAAATCCCGCACCGCCCCGAACACAAGAAAGTTCGCCCAGATCCGTGAGCTACAGCGCAAGGTCTTTGGCCATTTTGGCCCGAAAAATGGGGCCCAGAGCATCCGCGCTGTTTGAACAACTTTTCAGTCCCGTAGGATAACTTCAGTCGAAATACGTCACCTCCTAAAATTTCGGCATAAACAAAGTTGGACAGACGCTTGGGCCCTGCCCGGTTTCTGCATTGGCCGTGGATGCCGCGCGCGGGCGGGCTGCTTGCCTTGGCCCCGGCGGCGGGGTGGCTGGGAGCCTTGGCCTTGGCCGCGGGGTGGCTGCGTGCCTAGGCCCTCGCCGCGGGCTGGCTGGGTGCCTTGGCCTTGGGTGCCATGGCCTTGGCCGCGGGCTGGCTGCGTGCCTAGGCGTTGGCCTTGGCCGCGGGGCTGGCTGCGTGCCTTGGCCTTGGCCGAAATGCAGCACATGCTTGCGGCCAAGGCACAGAGCGCCGCACTCGGGAAAAATAGCCACAAAACGAGTTTCGGAGCCTTGAATCAGCTTCCGCTTTCTCCCGCGGCGAACCCCCGCCAATACTGACAACACCAGCCCAAAATCCCACACCGCCACGGAAACGCGAAATTTGGCCGCAATCCGTGTGCTATAGCTCACGGATTTTGGCCAATTCAGGGGAAACATGGGCCCAGGGCCTCCCGCGTCTTGTTCGCCATTTCTTCGAGCGGAAAAGAGTACTTGGAGCGTGAGGAGGCCCCCGGCCCAGCTCTGCCACAATCGGAACAATTCGCGGGCACGTTTCGTCCCCTTTTCGCACCCCGCAGGTTCGGTTAATCGGCCGTAAAACGGGGTTCGGACATCGGAATCGACTCCCGTCTTTTCCGATGTTTGACTGTCGCACGTATCTAATGCATAACCCCAAAATCCCGCACCACCCTGAAAACAAGAGAGTTGGCCCAGATCCGTGAGCTACAGCGCACGGTCTTTGGCCATTTTCGCCCAAAAAATGGGGCCCGGAGCATCCGCGCTGTTTGAACAACTTTTCAGTCCCGTAAGATAACTTCAGTCGAAATACGTCACCTCCTAAAATTTCGGCCCAAACAAAGTCGGACAGACACTTGGGCCCCGCCCGGTTTCTGCATTGGCCGTGGATGCCGCACGCGGGCGGGCTGCTTGCCTTGGCCCCGGCGGCGGGGTGGTTGGGAGCCTTGGCCTTGGCCGTGGGGTGGCTGCGTGCCTACGCCTTGGCCGCGGGCTGGCTGGATGCCTTGGCCTTGGCCGCGGGCTGGCTGCGTGCCTAGGCGTTGGCCTTGGCCGCAGGGTTGGCTGCGTGCCTTGACCTTGGCCGAAATGCAGCACATGCTTGCGGCCAATGCACAGAGCGGCGCTCTCAGGAAAAATAACCACAAAACGAGTTTTGGAGCCCGGAATCGACTTCCGCTCTCTCCCGCGGCGAACCCCCACCAATACCGACAACGCCAGCCTAAAATCCCACGCCGCCACGGAAACGCGAAATTTGGCCGCAATCCGTGTGCTATAGCTCACGAATTTTGGCCTTTTCTGGCGGAAAAATGGGCGCAGGGCCTCCCGCATTATTTTTGCCATCTCTTCGAGTGGAAAGCAGTACTTGCGCCGTGAGGAGGCCCCCAGCCCAGTTCTACCACAATCGGACCAATTCGAGGGCACGTTTCGTCCCCTTTTCGCACCCCCGCACCCTCGGTAAATCGGCCGTAAAACGAGGTTCGGACCTCAAAATCGACTCCCCTCTTTTCCGACGTTCGACTGTCGAACGTATCTAATCCATCACCCCAAAATCCCGCACCGCCCCGGAAACGCGAATGTTGGTCAAGATCCGCGAGCGACAGCACACGGCCTTGGCCTTGGCCGCTGGGTGGCCGCGGGCCATGGCCTTGGCCTTCTCCTCGGGGTGGCTGCGTGCCATGGCCTTGGCCTTGGCCACCGGGTGGCTGTGTGCCAAGGCCTTGGCGGCGGGGTGGCTGCGTAGCTTGGCCTTGGCCGCGGGCGAGCATTTGGCCAAAATGTGAGCACACGGTCCTCGCCGTTTCTTCGTATTCTTGGACCAAAAACTGAGATCCACACCTACCTTCCACTTTTATCTCCGGGTTTGCCTGAATCGGATGAGTGGGCCCACCCGTTTGGGCACCCGTTCGCTGCCGGTAAGATGGCCGTAAAACTAGTTTCGGAGCTCGGAATTGGATTCCGTTTTCTCCCGCCACCGACTCCCACAAAACCCGACGACGCCAGTCAAAAATCCCATGCCGCCGCCGAAACGGGAAATTTGGCCACAATCCGTGGGCTATAGCTCACGGATTTTGGCCTTTTCTGGCGGAAAAATGGGCGCTGGGCCTCCCGCATTATTTTTGCCATTTCTTCGAGCGGAAAGCAGTACTTGCGCCGTGAGGAGGCCCCCGGCCCAGTTCTACCACAATCGGACCAATTCGAGGGCACGTTTCGTCCCCTTTTCGCACCCCCGCACCCTCGGTAAATCGGCCGTAAAACGAGGTTCGGACCTCGAAATCGACTCCCCTCTTTTCCAACGCTCGACTGTCGCACGTATCTAATGCATCACCCCAAAATGCCGCACCGCCCCGGAAACGCGAAAGTTGGCCAAGATCCGTGAGCTACAGCACACGGCCTTGGCCTTGGCCGCGGGGTGGCTGCGTGCCATGGCCTTGGCCTTGGCCTCGGGGTGGCTGCGTGCCAAGGCCTTGGCCGCGGGCTGGCTGCGTGCCTAGGCCTTGGCCGCGGGCTGGCTGGGTGCCATGGCCTTGGCCGCGGGGTGGACGCGTGCCTCGGCCTTGGCCACGGGGTGGCTGCGTGCCTCGGCCTTGGCCTTGGCCGCGGGCTGGCTACGTGCCTTTCCCGAAATGCAGCACATGCTCGCGACCAAGGCAGGTCGCACACTCTCACGCACACACAACACACACTCCGGCCGCACTCCCGAGGCAAGGATAGGGAGCTCGAGCGTGGCCCTGTGCCTTGGCGTTGGCCGCGGGGAGGCTGTGTGGCTTGGCCTTGGCCGCGGGCGAGCATTTGGCCAAAATGTGAGCACACGGTCCTCGCCGTTTCTTCGTATTCTTGGACCAAAAACTGAGATCCACACCTACCTTCCACTTCTTTCTCCGGTTTTGCCTGAATCGGACGAGTGGGCCCACCCGTTTGGGCACCCGTTCGCTGCCGGTAAGATGGCCGTAAAATGAGTTTCGGAGCTCCGAATTGGATTCCATTTTCTCCCGCCACCGACTCCCACAAAACCCGACCACGCCAGCCAAAAATCCCACGCCGCCGCCGAAACGGAAAATTTGGCCACAATCCGTGTGCTATAGCTTACGGATTTTGGCCTTTTCTGGCGGAAAAATGGGCGCTGGGCCTCCCGCATTATTTTTTCCATTTCTTCGAGTGGAAAGCAGTACTTGCGCCATGAGGAGGCCCCCGGCCTAGTTCTACCACAATCGGACCAATTCGAGGGCACGTTTCGTCCCCTTTTCGCACCCCCGCACCCTTTGTAAATCGGCCGTAAAACGAACTTCAGACCTCGAAATCGACTCCCCTCTTTTCCAACGCTCGACTGTCGCACGTATCTAATGCATCACCCCAAAATGCCGCACCGCCCCGGAAACCCGAAAGTTGGCCAAGATCCGTGAGCTACAGCACACGGCCTTGGCCTTGGCCGCGGGGTGGCTGCGTGCCATGGCCTTGGCCTTGGGTGGCTGCGTGCCATGGCCTTGGCCTTGGCCTCGGGGTGGCTGTGTGCCAAGGCCTTGGCCGCTGGCTGGCTGCGTGCCTAGGCCTTGGCCGCGGGCTGGCTGGGTGCCATGGCCTTGGCCACGGGGTGGACGCGTGCCTCGGCCTTGGCCACAGGGTGGCTGCGTGCCTCGGCCTTGGCCTTGGCCGCAGGCTGGCTACGTGCCTTTCCCGAAATGCAGCACATGCTCGCGACCAACGCAGGTCGCACACTCTCACGCACACACAACACACACTCCGGCCGCGCTCCCGAGGCAAGGATAGGGAGCTCGAGCGTGGCCCTGTGCCTTGGCGTTGGCCACGGGGTGGCTACATGGCTTGGCGTTGGCCGCAGGCGAGCATTTGGCCGAAATGTGAGCATACGGTCCTCGCCGTTTCTTCGTATTCTTGGACCAAAAACTGAGATCCACACCTACCTTCCACTTCTTTCTCCGGTTTTGCCTGAATCGGACGAGTGGGCCCACCCGTTTGGGCACCCGTTCGCTGCCGGTAAGATGGCCGTAAAACGAGTTTCGGAGCTCGGAATTGGATTCCGTTTTCTCCCGCCACCGACTCCCACCAAAGCCGACGACGCCAGCCCAAAATCCCACGCCGCCCCCAAAACGCGAAATTTGGCCACAATCCGTGTGCTATAGCCAAGGCCCGCGAATTGGCAGGGTGCCTAGGCTTTGGCCTCGGGGTGGCTGGGTGCCATGGCCTTGGCCGTGGCCGCGGGGTGGCTGCATTAGATACGTGCGGGGGTGCGAAAAGGGGACGAAACGTGCCCGCGAATTGGTCCGGTTGTGGTAGAACTGGGCCGGGGGCCTCCTCACGGTGCTAGTACTGTTTTCCTCTCGAAGAAATGGCGAAAATAATGCGGGAGGCCCTGCGCCCATTTTTCCGCCCGAAAAGGCCAAAATCTGTGTGCTATAGCACACGGATTGCGGCAAAATTTCGCGTTTCGGGGGCTGCGTGCGATTTTTGGTGGGCATGGTCGGGTTTGGTGGGAGTCGGTGGCGGGAGAAAATGGAATCCATTTCCGACCTCCGAAACTCGTTTTACAGCCATTTTATCACCAGAGAAGGGGTGGGCCCACTCCTCCGATTCAGGCAAAACCGGAGAAAGAAGTGGAAGGTAGGTGTGGATCTCAGTTTTTGGTCCAAGAATACGAAGAAACGGTGAAGACCGTGTGCTCACATTTTGGCCAAATGGTCACCCGCGGCCAAGGCACGCGGCCACCCCGCGGCCAAGGCCAAGGCACAGGGCCACGCTCGAGCTCCCTATCCTTGCCCCGGGAGCGCGGCCGAAGTGTGTATTGTGTGTGCGCGAGAGTGTGCGACGTGCCTTTGTCCCGAGAATGTGCTGCATTTCGAGCATGGCACGCAGCCACCCCGCGGCCAAGGCCAAGGCCATGGCACCCAGCCACCCCACGGCCAAGGCCTAGGCACGCAGCCACCCCTAGGTCAAGGCCGTGTGCTGTAGCTCACGGATCTTGGGCAACTTTCGCGTTTCCGGGGCGGGGCAGGATTTTGGGGTGATGCATTAGATATCTGCGACAGTCGAACGTCGGAGAAGACGGGAGTCGATTCCGAGGTCCGAACCTTGTTTTACGTCTAATTTAACGAACGTGCGGGGTTGTGAAAAGGGAACGAAACGTGCCCGCGAATTGGTCCGGTTGTGGTAGAACTGAGCCGGGGGCCTGCTCACGGTGCTAGTACTGTTTTCCTCTCGAAGAAATGGCGAAAATAATGCGGGAGTCCCTGCGCCCATTTTTCCGCCCGAAAAGGCCAGATCCGTGAGCGCGGTCAAAGTTTCTGTTGTGTGTGTGGGAGAGTGTGCGACGTCCCTTGGTCACGAGCATGTGCTGCATTTCGAGCAAGGCTCGCAGCCAGCCCGCGGTCAAAGCCAAGGCCACGGCACCCAGCCACCGCACGGCCAAAGCCAAGGCCATGGCACGCAGCCACCCCGCGGCGAAGGCCAAGGCACGCAGCCTCCCCGCGGCCAAGGCCTAGGCACGCATCCACCCCGCGGCCATGGCCTAGGCACGCAGCCACCCCGCGGCCTAGGCCGTGAGCTGTAGCTCACGGATCTTGGCCAACTTCTGCATTTTTCCGCCCGAAAAGGCCAAAATCCGTGAGCTATAGTACACGGATTGCGGCCAAATTTCACGTTTCAGGGGCGGCGTGGGATTTTTGCCCGGCGTGGTCCGGTTTGGTGGCAGTCGGTGGCGGGGAAAATCGAATCCAATTCCGAGCTCCGAAACTCATTTTACGGCTATTTTACAGCCAGAGAACGGTTGCCCAAACGGGTGGGCCAACTCGTGGGATTCAGGCACAACCGGAGAAAGAAGTGGAAGGTAGGTGTGGATCTCAGTTTTTGGTCCAAGAATACGAAGCAACGGCGAGGACCGTGTGCTCACATTTTGGCAAAATGCTCGCCCGCGGCCAAGGCCAAGGCTAAGGCACGCGGCCACCCCACAGCCAAGGCCAAGGCAGAGGGCCACGCTCGAGCTCCCTATCCATGCCCCGGGAGCGCGGTCCAAGTGTGTGTTGTGTGTGTGTGAGAGTGTGCGACGTGCCTTGGTCGCGAGCATGTGCTGCATTTCGAGCTAGGCACACAGCCAGCCCGCGGCCAAAGCCAAGGCACGCAGCCGGCCCGCGCCCAAAGCCAAGGCCATGGCACCCAGCCACCCCGCGGCCAAGGCCTAGGCGCGCTGGCACCCCGCTGCCACGGCCGTGTGCTGTAGCTCACGGATCTTGGCCAACTTTCGCGTTTCCGGGGCGGGGCGGGATTTTGGGGTGATGCATTAGATACTTGCGACAGTCGAACGTCGGAGAAGACGGGAGTCGATTCCGAGGTCCGAACCTTCTTTTACGTCTAATTTAACGAACGTGCGGGGTTGCGAAAAGGGAACAAAACGTGCCCGCGAATTGGTCCGGTTGTGGTAGAACTGGGCCGGGGGCCTCCTCACGGTGCTAGTACGGTTTTCCTCTCGAAGAAATGGTGAAAATAATGCGGGAGGCCCTGCGCCCATTTTTCCGCCTGAAAAGGCCAAAATCCGTGAGCTATAGCACACGGATTGCGGCCAAATTTCGTGTTTCCGAGGCGGCGTGGGATTTTTGGCGGGCGTGATCGGGTTTGGTGGGAGTCGGTGGTGGGAGAAAACGGAATCCAATTCCAAGCTCCCAAACTCGTTTTACGGCCATTTTACCGCCAAAGAACTGGTACCCAAACGGGTGGGCCAACTCGTCGGATTCAGGCAAAACCAGAGAAAGAAGTTGAAGGTAGGTGTGGATCTCAGTTTTTGGGCCAAGAATACGAAGCAACGGCGAGGACCGTGCGCTCACATTTTGGCCAAATGCTCGCCCGCGGCCAAGGCCAAGGCCAAGGCACGAGGCTACCCCGTGGCCAAGGCCAAGGCACAAGGCCACGCTCGAGCTCCCTATCCTTGCCCCGGGAGCGCGGCCCAAGTGTGTGTTGTGTGTGCGCGAGAGCTTGCAACGTGCCTTGGTCGCGAGCATGTGCTGCATTTCGAGCAAGGCACTTAGCCAGCCCGCGGCCTAGGCCAAGGCTCGCCGCCACCACGCGGCCAAGGCCTAGGCACGCAGCCACCCCGCGGCCAAGGCCAACGCCTTGGCACGCAGCCACCCCGCGGCCAAGGCCGTGTGCTGTAGCTCACGGATCTTGGCCAACTTTCGCGTTTCCGGGGCGGTGCGGGATTTTGGGGTGATGCATTAGATACGTGTGACAGTCGAACGTCGGAGAAGACGGGAGTCAATTCCGAGGTCCGAACCTCATTTTACGACCGATTTACGGAACGTGCGGGGGTGCGAAAAGGGGATGAAATGTGCCCGCGAATTGGTCCGGTTGTGGTAGAACTGGGCCGGGGGCCTCCTCACGGTGCTAGTTCCATTTTCCTCTCAAAGAAATGGCGAAAATAATGCGGGAGGCCCTGCGCCCATTTTTCCGTCCGAAAAGGCCAAAATCCGTGAGCTATAGCACACGGATTGCGCCCAAATTTCCCTTTTCGGGGGCGGCGTGGGATTTTTGGCGGGCGTGGTCGACTTTGGTGGGAGTCGGTGGCAGGAGAAAACGGAATCCAATTCCGAGCACCCAAACTCGTTTTACGGCCATTTTACCGGCAGAGAACGGGTGCCCAAACGGGTGGGCCAACTCGTCGGATTCAGGCAAAACCAAAGAAAGAAGTGGAAGGTAGGTGTGGATCTCAGTTTTTGGTCCAAGAATACGAAGCAACGGCGAGGACCGTGTGCTCACATTTTGGCCAAATGCTCGCCCGCGGCCAAGGCCAAGGCACAGGGCCACGCTCGAGCTCCCTATCCTTGCCCTGGGAGCGCGGCCCAAGTTTGTGTTGCGTGTTCGCGAGAGTGTGCGATGTGCTTTGGTCGCGAGCATGTGCTGCATTTCGAGCAAGGCACGCAGCCAGCCCGCGGCCAAAGCCAAGGTACACAGCCACACCGCGGCCAAGGCCAAGACCATCGCACCCAGCCACCCCGCGGCCAAGGCCTAGGCGCGCAGCCACCCCGTGGCCAAGGCCAAGGCCAAGGCCAAGGCACGCAGCCACCCCGTGGCCAAGGCCAAGGCCATGGCACCCAGCCACCCCGCGGCCAAGGCCGTGTGCTGTAGCTCACGGATCTTTGCCAACTTTCGCGTTTCCGTGGCGGGGCTGGATTTTGGGGTGATGCATTAGATACGTGCAACAGTCGAACGTCGGAGAAGACGGGAGTCGATTCCGAGGTCCGAACCTCATTTTACCTCTGATTTACAGAACGTGCGGGGGTGCGAAAAGGGGACGAAATGTGCCCACGAATTGGTCCGGTTGTGGTAGAACTGGGCCGGGGCCTCCTCACGGTGCTAGTACTGTTTTCCTCGCAAAGAAATGACAAAAATAATGCGGGAGGCCCTGCGCCCATTTTTTCCCCGGAAAAGGCCAAAATCCGTGGGCTATAGCACACGGATTGCGTCCAAATTTCGCGTTTCGGGGGCGGCGTGGGATTTTTGGCGGGCGTGGTCGGATTTGGTGGGAGTCGGTGGCGGGAGAAAACGGAATCCAATTCTGAGCTCCCAAACTCGTTTTATGGCCATTTTACCGCCAGAGAACGGGTGCCCAAACGGGTGGGCCAACTCGTCGGATTCAGGCAAAACGAGGGAAAGAAGTGGAAGGTAGGTGTGGATCTTAGTTTTTGGTCCAAGAAAAAGAAGCAACGGCAAGGACCGTGTGCTCACATTTTGGCTAAATGCTCGCCCGCGGCCAAGGCACGCGGCCACCCCGCGGCCAAGGCCAAGGCACAGGGCCACGCTCGAGCACACTATCCTTGCCCCGGGAACGCGGCCCAAGTGTGTGTTCTGTGTGCGCGAGAGTGTGCGACGTGCCTGGGTCGCGAGCATGTGCGGCATTTCGAGAAAGGCACGCAGCCACCCCGCGGCCAAAGGCAAGGCCATGGCACCCAGCCACCCCGCGGCCAAGTCCTAGGCACGCAGCCACTCCACGGCCAAGGCCAAGGCCATGGCACCCAGCCACCCCGCGGCCAAGGCTGTGTGCTGTAGCTCACGGATCTTGGCCAACTTTCGCATTTCCGGGGCAGTGCGGGATTTTGGGGTGATGCATTAGATACGTGCGACAGTCAAACGTCGGAGAAGACGGGAGTCGATTCTGAGGTCCGAACCTCGTTTTACGGCTGATTTACCGAACGTGCGGGGGTGCGAAAAGGGGACGAAACGTGGCCGCGAATTGGTCCGCTTGTGGTAGAACTGGGCCGGGGGCCTCCTCACGGTGCTAGTACTGTTTTGCGCTCAAAGCAATGGCGAAAATAATGCGGGAGGCCCTGCGCCCATTTTTCCGCTCGAAAAGGCCAAAATCGGTGAGCTATAGCACACGGATTGTGGCCAAATTTTGCGTTTCGGGAGCGGCGTGGATTTTTAGCTGGCGTGGTCGGGTTTGATGGTATTCGGTGGCGGGGGAAAACGGAATCCAATTCCGAGCTCCGGAACTCGTTTTACGGCCATTTTACCGCCAGAGAACGGGTGCCCAAACGGGTGGGCCAACTCGTACGATTCAGGCAAAACCGGAGAAAGAGGTGGAAGGTAGGTGTGGATCTCAATTTTTGGTCCAAGAATACGAAGCAACGGCGAGGACCGTGTGCTCACATTTTGGCCAAATGCTCGCCCGCGGCCAAGGCCAAGGCACAGGGCCACGCTCGAGCTCCCTATCCTTGCCCCGGGAGCGCGGCCCAAGTTCGTGTTGTGTGTGCGCGAGATTGTGCGACGTGCCTTGGTCGCGAGCATGTGCTGCATTTCGAGCAAGGCACCCAGCCAGCCCGCGGCCAAGGCCACGGCACGCAGCCACCCCGCGGCCAAGGCCAAGGCCATGGCACCCAGGCACCCCGCGGCCAAGGCCAAGGCCATGGCACCCAGCCACCCCGCGGCCAAGGCCAAGGCACGCAGCCACCCCGTGGACAAGGCCAAGGCCATGGCACGCAGCCATGCCGCTGCCAAGGCCTAGGCACGCAGCCACCCCGCGGCCAAGGCCGTGTGCTGTAGCTCACGGATCTTGGCCAACTTTCGCGTTTCCGGGGCGGTGCGGGATTTTGGAATGATGCATTAGATACGTGCGACAGTCAAAAGTCGGAGAAGACGGGTGTCGATTCCGAGGTCCGAACCTCGTTTTACGGCCGATTTACCGAACGTTCGGGGGTGCGAAAAGGGGACGAAACGTGCCCGCGAATTGGTCCGGTTGTGGTAGAACTGGGCCGGGGGCCTCCTCACAGTGCTAGTACTGTCTTGCGCTCAAAGAAATGGAGAAAATAATGCGGGAGTCCCTGCGCCCATTTTTCCGCCCGAAAAGGCCAAAATCCGTGAGCTGTAGCACACGGATTGCGGCCAAATTTCATCTTTCGGGGGCGGCGTGGGATTTTGGGCTGGCGTGGTCGGGTTTGGTGGGAGTCAGTGGTGGGAGAAAACAGAATTCAATTCCGAGCTCCGAAACTCGTTTAACATCCATTTTACCGCTAGAGAACGGGTTCCCAAACGGGTGGGCCAACTCGTCCGATTCAGGCAAAACCGGAGAAAGAAGTGGAAGTTAGGCGTGGATCTCAGTTTTTGGTCCAAGAATGGGAAGCAACGGCGAGGACCGTGTCCTCACATTTCGGACAAATGCTCGCCCGCGGCCATGTCCAAGACCAAGGCACGCGGCCACCCCGCGGCCAAAGCCAAGGCACAGGGCCACGCTCGAGCTCCCTATCTTTGCCCCGGGAGCGCGGCCCAAGTGTGTGTTGTGTGTGCGCGAGAGTGTGCGACATGCCTTGGTCGCGAGAATGTGCTGCAATTCGAGCAAGGCACGGAGCCAGCCCGCGGCCAAGGCCAAGGCCAAGGCACGCAGCCACCCCGTGGCCAAGGCCTAGGCACGCATCCACCCCGCGGCCAAGGCCATGGCACCCAGCCAGCCCGCGGCCAAGGCCTAGGCACGCAGCCACCCCGAGGCCAAGGCCTTGGCACACAGCCACCCGGTGGCCAAGGACAAGGCCATGGCACCCAGCCAACCCGCGGCCAAGGCCTAGGCACGCAGCCACCCCGCGGCCAAGGCCAAGGCCATGTGCTGTCGCTCACGGATCTTGGTCAACTTTCGCGTTTCCGGGGCGGTGCAGTATTTTGGAGTGATGCATTAGATACGTGCGACAGTCGAATGTCGGAAAAGAGGGGAGTCGATTTTGAGGTCCGAACCTCGTTTTACGGCCGATTTACCGACTGTGCGGGGGTGCGAAAAGGGGACGAAACGTGCCCTGAAATTGGTCCGATTGTGGTAGAACTGGGCCGGGGACCTCCTCACGGCGCAAGTACTGCTTTCTGCTTGAAGAAATCGCAAAAATAATGCGGTAGGCCCTGCGCCAATTTTTCCGCCCGAAAAGGCCAAAATCCGTGAGCTATAGCACACGGATTGTGGCCAAATTTCGCGTTTCGGGGGAGGCCTGGGATTTTGGGCTGGCGTCGTCGGGTTTGGTGGGAGTCGGTGGCGGGAGAAAACGGAATCCAATTCCGAGCTCCGAAACTCGTTTTACGGCCATCTTACCGGCAGCGAACGGGTGCCCGAACGGGTGGGCCAACTCGTCCGATTCGGGCAAAACCGGAGAAAGAAGTGGAAGGTAGGTGTGGATCTCAGTTTTTGGTCCATGAATACGAAGAAACGGCGAGGACCGTGTGCTCACATTTTGGCCAAATGCTAGCCCGCGGCCAAGGCCAAGCCACGCAGCCACCCCGCGGCCAACGCCAAGGCACAGGGCCACGCTCGAGCTCCCTATCCTTGCCTCGGGATCGCGGCCGGAGTGTGTGCTGTGTGTGCGTGAGAGTGTACGACCTGCCTTGGTCGCGAGCATGTGCTGCATTTCGAGCAAGGCACAGAGCCAGCCCGCGGCCAAGGCCAAGGCCGAGGCACGCAGCCACCCCGTGGCCAAGGCCAAGGCACCCGACCAGCCCGCGGCCAAGGCCATGGCACCCAGCCAGCCCGCGGCCAAGGCCATGGCACCCAGCCAGCCCGCGGCCAAGGACTAGGCACGCGGCCAGCCCGCGGCCAAGGCCTTGGCACGCAGCCACCCCGAGGCCAAGGCCAAGGCCATGGCACGCAGCCACCCCGCAGCCAAGGCCAAGGCCATGGCACGCAGCCACCCCGCGGCCAAGGCCAAGACCGTATGCTGTAGCTCACGGATCTTGGCCAACTTTCGCATTTCCGGGGCGGTGCGGCATTTTGGGGTGATGCGTTAGATACGTGCGACAGTCGAGCATTGGAAAAGAGAGGGGTCGATTTCGAGGTCCGAACCTCGTTTTACGGCCGATTTACCGAGGGTGCGGGGGTGCGAAAAGGGGACGAAACATGCCCTCGAATTGGTCCGATTGTGGTAGAACTGGGCCGGGGGCCTCCTCACCGTGCAAGTACTGCTTTCCGCTCGAAGAAATGGCAAAAATAATGCGGGAGACCCTGCGCCCATTTTTCCGCCAGAAATGGGCAAAATCCGTGAGCTACACGGATTGTGGCCAAATTTCGCGTTTCGGGGGCGCCGTGGGATTTTGGCCTGGCGTGGTCGGGTTTGGTGGGAGTCGGTGGCGGGAGAAAACAGAATCCAATTCCGAGCTCCGAAACTCGATTTACGGCCATCTTACCGGCAGCAAACGGGTGCCCAAACGGGTGGGCCAACTCGTCCGATTCAGGAAAAACCGGAGAAAGAAGTGGAAGGTAGGTGTAGATCTCAGTTTTTGGTCCAAGAATACGAAGAAACGGCGAGGACCGTGTGCTCACATTTTGGCCAAATGCTCGCCCGCATTCAACGCCAAGCCATGCAGCCACCCCGCGGCCAACGCCAAGGCACAGGGCCAAGCTCGAGCTCCCTATCCTTGCCTCGGGAGCGCGGCCGGAGTGTGTGTTGTGTACGCGTGAGAGTGTGCGACCTGCCTTGGTCGCGAGCATATGCTGCATTTCGAGAAAGGCACGTAGCCAGCCCGCGGCCAAGGCCAAGGCCGAGGCACGCTGCCACCCCGTGGCCAAGGCCTAGGCACGCAGCCACCCCACGGCCAAGGCCAAGGCCGTGTGCTGTCACGCACGGATCTTGACCAACTTTCGTGTTTCCGGGGCGGTGCGGGATTTTGGGCTGACGCATTAGATACGTGCCACAGTCGAACGTCGGAAAAGAGGGGAGTCGATTTCAAGGTCCGAACCTCGTTTTACGGCCGATTTACCGAGGGTGCGGGGGTGCGAAAAGGGGACGAAACGTGCCCTCGAATTGGTCCGATTGTGGTAGAACTGGGCCGGGGGCCTCCTCATGGCGCAAGTACTGCTTTCCGCTCGAAGAAATGGAAAAAATAAGGCGGGTGGCCCTGCGCCCATTTTTCCACCAGAAAAAGCCAAAATCCGTGAGCTATAGCACACGGATTGTGGCCAAATTTCGCGTTTCGGGGACGGCGTGGGATGTTGGACTGGCGTCGTCGGGTTTGGTGGGAGTCGGTGGCGGGAGAAAACGGAATCCAATTCCGAGCTCCGAAACTCGTTTTACGGCCATCTTACCGGCCGCGAACGGGTGCCCAAACGGGTGGGCCAACTCGTCCGATTCAGGCAAAATCGGAGAAAGAAGCGGAAGGTAGGTGTGGATCTCAGTTTTTGGTCCAAGAATACGAAGAAACGGTGAGGACCGTGTGCTCGCACTTTTGCCAAATGCTCGCCCACGGCAAAGGCCAAGCCACGCAGCCACCCCGCGGCCAATGCCAAGGCACAGGGCCACGCTCGAGCTCCCTATCCTTCCATCGGGAGCGCGGACCGACTGTGTGCTGTTTGTGCGTAAGAGTGTGCGACCTGCCTTGGTCGCGAGCATATGCTGCATTTCGAGCAAGGCACGGAGCCATCCCGCGGCCAAGGCAAAGGCCGAGGCACGCCGCCACCCCGTGGCCAAGGCCAAGGCACGTGTCCACCCCGCGGCCAAGGCCATGGCACGCAGCCACCCCACGGCCGAGGCCAAGGCCATGGCACGCAGCCACCCCGTGGCCGAGGCCAAGGCCAAGGCCATGGCACGCAGCCACCCCACGGCCGAGGCCAAGGCCATGGCACGCAGCCACCCCGTGGCCAAGGCCAACGCCATGTGCTGTAGCTCACGGATCTTGGCCAACTTTCGCGTTTCCGTGGCGGTGAGGGATTTTGGGGTGATGCATTAGATACGTGCGACAGTCGAGCGTTGGAAAAGAGGGGAGTCGATTTCGAGGTCCGAACCTCGTTTTACGGCCGATTTACCGAGGGTGCGGGGGTGGGAAAAGGGGATGAAACGTGTCCTCGAATTGGTCCGATTGTGGTAGAACTGGAAAAGGGGCCTCCTCACGACGCAAGTACTGCTTTCCGCTCGAAGAAATGGAAAAAATAATGCGGGAGGCCCTGCGACCATTTTTCCGCCAGAAAAGGCCGAAATCCGTGAGCTGTAGCACACGGATTGTGGCCAAATTTCGCGTTTCGGGGGCGGCGTGGAATTTTGGGCTGGCGTCGTCGGGTTTGGTGGGAGTCGGTGGCGGGAGAAAACGGAATCCAATTCCGAGCTCCGAAACTCGTTTTACGGCCATCTTACCGGCAGCGAACGGGTGCCCAAACGGGTGGGCCAACTCATCCGATTCAGGCAAAACCGGAGAAAGAAGTGGAAGGTAGGTGTGGATCTCAGTTTTTGGTCCGAGAATACGAGGACCGTGTACCCACATTTTGCCCAAATGCTCGCCCGCGGCCAACGCCAAGGCACAGGGCCACGCTCGAGCTCCCTATCCTTGCCTCGGGAGCGCGGACCGAGTGTGTGTTGTGTGTACGTGAGAGTGTACGACCTGCCTTGGTCGCGAGCATATGCTGCATTTCGAGAAAGGCACGTAGACAGCCCGCGGCCAAGGCCATGGCTCCCAGCTAGCCCGCGGCCAAGGACTAGGCACGCAGCCACCCCATGGCCAAGGCCTTGGCACACAGCCACCCGGCGGCCAAGGCCAAGGCCATGGCACCCAGCCACCCCGCGGCCAAGGCCAAGGCCATGGCACGCAGCCACCTCGCGGCCAAGGCCAAGGCCGTGTGCTGTCGCTCACGGATCTTGGCCAACTTTCTCGTTTCCGGGGTGGTGCGGGATTTTGGGGTGATGCATTATATACGTGAGACAGTCGAGCGTTGGAAAAGAGGGGAGTCGATTTTGAGGTCCGAACCTCATTTTACGGCCGATTTACCGAGGCTGCGGGTGTGCGAAAAGGGGACGAAACGTGCCCGCGAATTGGTCCGATTGTGGTAGAACTGTGCCGGGGGCCTCCTCATGGCGCAAGTACTGTTTTCCACTAGAAGAAATGGAAAAAATAATGCGGGAGGCCCTGCGCCCATTTTTCCGCCAGAAAAGGCCGAAATCCGTGAGCTGTAGCACACGGATTGTGCCCAAATTTCGCGTTTCGGGGGCGCCGTGGGATTTTGGCCTGGCGTGGTCGGGTTTGGTGGGAGTCGGTGGCGGGAGAGAACGGAATCCAATTCCGAGCTCCGAAACTCATTTTACGGCCATCTTACCAGCAGCGAACGGGTGCCCAAACGGGTGGGCCCACTCGTCCGATTCGGGCAAAACCGGAGAAAGAAGTGGAAGGTAGGTGTGGATCTCAGTTTTTGGTCCAAGAATACGAAGAAACGGCGAGGACCGTGTGCCCACATTTTGCCCAAATGCTCGCCCGCGGCCAAGGCCAAGCCATGCAGCCACCCCGCGGCCAACGGCAAGGCACAGGGCCACGCTCGAGCTCCCTATCCTTGCCTCGGGAGGGCGGCCGGAGTGTGTGTTGTGTGTGCGTGAGAGTGTGCGACCTGCCTTGGTTGCGAGCATATGCTGCATTTCAAGAAAGGCACGTAGCCAGCCCGCGGCCAAGGGCAAGGCCGAGGCACGCAGCCACCCCGTGGCCAAGGCCTAGGCACGCGTCCACCCCGCGGCCAAGGCCTTGGCTCCCAGCTAGCCCGCGGCCAAGGACTAGGCACGCAGCCACCCCATGGACAAGGCCTTGGCACACAGCCACCCGGCGGCCAAGGCCAAGGCCATGGCACCCAGCCACCCCGCGGCCAAGGCCAAGGCCATGGCACGCAGCCACCTTGCGGCCAAGGCCAAGGCTGTGTGCTGTCGCTCACGGATCTTGGCCAACTTTCTCGTTTCTGTGGTGGTGCGGGATTTTGGGGTGATGCATTATATACGTGAGACAGTCGAGCGTTGGAAAAGAGGGGAGTCGATTTCGAGGTCCGAACCTCGTTTTACGGCCGATTTACCGAGGGTGAGGGGTGCGAAAAGGGGAGGAAACGTGCCCGCGAATTGGTCCGATTGTGGTAGAACTGGGCCGGGGGCCTCCTCACGGTGCAAGTACTGTTTTCCGCTCGAAGAAATGGTGAAAATAATGTGGGAGGCCCTGCGCCCATTTTTCCCCCGGAAAAGGCCAAAATCCGTGAGCTATGGCACACGGATTGTTGCCAAATTTCGCGTTTCGGGGGCGCCGTGGGATTTTGGCCTGGCGTGGTCGGGTTTGGTGGGAGTCGGTGGCGGGAGAAAACGGAATCCAATTCCGAGCTCCGAAACTCGTTTTACGGCCATCTTACCGGCAGCGAACGGGTGCCCAAACGGGTGGGCCCACTTGTCCGATTCAGGCAAAACCGGAGAAAGAAGTGGAAGGTAGGTGTGGATCTCAGTTTTAGGTCCAAGAATACGAAGAAACTGTGAGAACCGTGTGCCCACATTTTGCCAAAATGCTCGCCCGCGGCCAAGGCCAAGCCATGCAGCCACCCTGCAGGGCCACGCTAGAGCTCCCTATCCTTGCCTCGGGAGCGCGGCCGGAGTGTGTGTTGTGTGTGCGTGAGAGTGTACGACCTGCCTTGGTTGCGAGCATATGCTGCATTTCGAGAAAGGCACGTAGCCAGCCCGCGGCCAAGGGCAAGGCCGTGGCACGCAGCCACCCCGTGGCCAAGGCCTTGGCACGCGTCCACCCCGCGGCCAAGGCCATGGCACCCAGGCAGGCGGCGGCCAAGGCCTAGGCACACAGCCACCCCGTGGCCAAGGCCAAGGCCATGGCACCCAGCCACCCCGCGGCCAAGGCCTAGGCACGCAGCCACCCTGCGGTCTAGGCCAAGGCCGTGTGGTGTCGCTCACGGATCTTGGCCAACTTTCGCGTTTCCGGGGCGGCGCGGGATTTTGGGGTGATGCATTAGATATGTGCGACAGTCGAACGTCGGAAAAGAGGGGAGTCGATTTCAAGGTCTGAACATCGTTTAACGGCTGACTTACCGAGGGTGCGGGGGTGCGAAAAGGGGATGAAATGTGCCCTCGAATTGGTCCGATTGTGGTAGAACTGGGCCGGCGGCCTCCTCACGGCGCAAGTACTGCTTTCCGCTTGAAGAAATTGCAAAAATAATGCAGGAGCCAGCCCGCGGCCAAGGCGAAGGCCGAGGCACGCAGCCACCCCGTGGCCAAGGCCAAGGCACGCGTCCATCCCGCAGCCAAGGGCATGGCACCCAGCCAGCCCGCTGCCAAGGCCATGGCACCCAGCCAGCCCGCGGCCAAGGCCTAGGCACGCAGCCTGCCCGCGGCCAAGGCCTTGGCACGCAGCCACCCCGCGGCCAAGCCCAAGGCCATGGCACCCAGCCACCCCGCGGCCAAGGCGTAGGCTGTGTGCTGCAGCTCACGGATCTTGGCCAACTTTCACACTTCCGGGGCGGTGCGGAATTTTGGGGTGATGTATTAGATACGTGCGACAGTCGAGCTGCGGAAAAGAGGCGAGTCGATTTCGAGGTCCGAACCTCGTTTTACGGCCGATTTACCGAGGGTGCGGGGGTGCGAAAAGGGGACGAAACGTGCCCCCGAATTGGTCCGATTGTGGTAGAACTGGGCTGGCGGCCTCCTCACGGTGTAAGTACTGTTTTCCGCTCAAAGAAATGGCGAAAATAATGCGGGAGGGCCTGCGCCCATTTTTCCCCCGGAAAAGGCCAAAATCCGAGAGTTATAGCACACGGATTGTGGCCAAATTTCGTGTTTCGGGGGCGGCGTGGGATTTTTGGCTGGCGTGGTCGGGTTTGGTGGGAGTCGGTGGCGGGAGAAAACGGAATCCAATTCCGAGCTCCGAAACTCGTTTCACGGACATCTTACCGGCAGCGAACGGGTGCCCAAACGGGTGGGCCCACTCGTCCAATTCTGGCAAAACCGGAGAAAGAAGTGGAAGGTAGGTGTGGATCTCAGTTTTTGGTCCAAGAATACGAAGAAACGGCGAGGACCGTGTGCTCACATTTTGGCCAAATGCTCGCCCGCGGCCAAGGCCAAGCCATGCAGCCAGCCGGCGGCCAACGCCAAGGCGCAGGGCCAAGCTCGAGCTCCCTATCCTTGCCTCGGGAGCGCGGCCGGAGTGTGTGTTGTGTGTGCGTGAGAGTGTGTGACCTGCCTTGGTCGCGACCATATGCTGCATTTCGAGAAAGGCACGTAGGCAGCCCCCAGCCAAGGCACGCAGCCACCCCGTGGCCAAGGACTAGGCACGCGTCCACCCTGCGGCCAAGTCCATGGCACCCAGCCAGCCCGCGGCCAAGGCCTAGGCACGCAGCCACCCCGCTGCCAAGTCCTTGGCACACAGCCACCCGGTGGCCAAGGCCAAGGCCATGGCACCCATCCACTCCGCGGCCAAGGCCTAGGCACGCAGCCACCCCGCGGCCAAGGCCAAGGCTGTGTGCTGTCGCTCACGGATCTTGGCCAACTTTCGTGTTTCCGGGGTGGTGCGGGATTTTGGGGTGATGCATTAGATACGTGCAACAGTCGAACGTCGGAAAAGATGGGAGTCGATTTCGAGGTCCGAACCTCATTTTACGGCCGATTTACCGAGGGTGCGGGGGTGCGAAAAGGGGACGATACGTGCCCTCGAATTGGTCCGATTGTGGTAGATCTGGGCCGGGGGCCTCCTCATGGCGTAAGTACTGCTTTCCGCTTGAAGAAATGGTAAAAATAATGCGGGAGGCCCTGCGCCCATTTTTCCGCCAGAAAAGGCCAAAATCCGTGAGCTATAGCACACGGATTGTGGCCAAATTTCGCGTTTCAGGGACGGCGTGGGATGTTGGGCTGGCGTGGTCGGGTTTGGTGGACGTCGGTGGCGGGAGAAAACGGAATCCAATTCCGAACTCCGAACTCGTTTTACGGCCATCTTACCGGCAGCGAACGGGTGCCCAAACGGGTGGGCCCACTCGTCCGATTCAGGCAAAACCGGAGAAAGAAGTGGAAGGTAGGTGTGGATCTCAGTTTTTGGTCCAAGAATACGAAAAAACGGCGAGGACCGTGTGCTCACATTTTGGCCAAATGCTCGCCCGCGGCCAAGGCCAAGCCATGCAGCCAGCCGGCGGCCAACGCCAAGGCGCAGGGCCAAGCTCGAGCTCCCTATCCTTGCCTCGGGAGCGCGGCCGGAGTGTGTGTTGTGTGTGCGTGAGAGTGTGTGACCTGCCTTGGTCGCGAGCATATGCTGCATTTCGAGAAAGGCACGTAGGCAGCCCGCGGCCAAGGCACGCAGCCACCCCGTGGCCAAGGACTAGGCACGCGTCCACCCCGCGGCCAAGTCGATGGCACCCAGCCAGCCCGCGGCCAAGGCCTAGGCACGCAGCCACCCCGCTGCCAAGGCCTTGGCACACAGCCACCCGGTGGCCAAGGCCAAGGCCATGGCACCCATCCACTCCGCGGCCAAGGCCTAGGCACGCAGCCACCCCGCGGCCAAGGCCAAGGCTGTGTGCTGTCGCTCACGGATCTTGGCCAACTTTCGTGTTTCCGGGGTGGTGCGGGATTTTGGGGTGATGCATTAGATACGTGCAACAGTCGAACGTCGGAAAAGACGGGAGTCGATTTCGAGGTCCGAACCTCATTTTACGGCCGATTTACCGAGGGTGCGGGGGTGCGAAAAGGGGACGATACGTGCCCTCGAATTGGTCCGATTGTGGTAGATCTGGGCCGGGGGCCTCCTCATGGCGTAAGTACTGCTTTCCGCTTGAAGAAATGGTAAAAATAATGCGGGAGGCCCTGCGCCCATTTTTCCGCCAGAAAAGGCCAAAATCCGTGAGCTATAGCACACGGATTGTGGCCAAATTTCGCGTTTCTGGGGCGGCGTGGGATTTTGGGCTGGCGTGGTCGGGTTTGGTGGGAGTCGGTGGCGGGAGAAAACGGAATCCAATTCCGAACTCCGAACTCGTTTTACGGCCATCTTACCGGCAGCGAACGGGTGCCCAAACGGGTGGGCCCACTCGTCCGATTCAGGCAAAACCGGAGAAAGAAGTGGAAGGTAGGTGTGGATCTCAGTTTTTGGTCCAAGAATACGAAGAAACGGCGAGGACCGTGTGCTCACATTTTGGCCAAATGCTCGCCCGCGGCCAAGGCCAAGCCACGCAGCTACCCCACGGCCAACGCCAAGGCACAGGGCCACGCTCGAGCTCCCTATCCTTGCCTCAGGAGCGCGGCCCGAGTGTGTGTTGTGTGTACGTGAGAGTGTGCGACCTGCCTTGGTCGCGAGCATGTGCTGCATTTCGAGCAAGGCACGGAGCCCGCCCGCGGCAATGGCCATGGCCGAGGCACGCAGCCACCCCATGGCCAAGGATAAGGCAGGCGTCCACCCCGCGGCCAAGCCCATGGCACCCAGCCAGCCCGCGGCCAAGGCCATGGTACCCAGCCAGCCCGCGGCCAAGGCCTAGGCACGCATCCAGCCCGCGGCCAAGGCCTAGGCACGCATCCAGCCCGTGGCCAAGGCCTTGGCACACAGCCACCCCGAGGCCGAGGCCAAGGCCAAGGCCATCGCACGCAGCCACCCCGCGGCCAAGGCCAAGGCCATGGCACGCAGCCACACTGCGGCCAAGGCGAAGGCCGTGTGCTGTAGCTCACGGATCTTGGCGAACTTTCGCGTTTCCGGGGCGGTGCGGGATTTTTGGGTGATGCATTAGATACGTGCGACAGTCGAGCGTTGGAAAAGAGGGGAGTCGATTTCGAGGTCCGAACCTCGTTTTATGGCCGATTTACCGAGGGTGCGAAAAGGGGACGAAACGTGCCCGCGAATTGGTCCGATTGTGGTAGAACTGGGACGGGGGCCTCCTCACGGCGCAAGCA
Organism: Luvunga scandens; assembly: GCA_030449905.1. Taxonomy (NCBI): domain Eukaryota; kingdom Viridiplantae; phylum Streptophyta; class Magnoliopsida; order Sapindales; family Rutaceae; genus Luvunga; species Luvunga scandens. The sequence goes on along the minus strand of JASUUG010001063.1, from coordinate 23,042 downwards.
CTGTTTTCCGCTCGAAGAAATGGCGAAAATAATGTGGGAGGCCCTGCGCCCATTTTTCCCCCGGAAAAGGCGAAAATCCGTGAGCTATAGCACACGGATTGTGGCCAAATTTTGCGTTTCGGGGGCGGCGTGGGATTTTGGGCTGGCGTGGTTGGCTTTGGTGGGAGTCGGTGGCGGGAAAAAAGGGAATCCAATTCCGAGCTCCGAAACTCGTTTTACGGCCATCTTACCGGCAGCGAACGGGTGCCCAAACGGGTGGGCCCACTCGTCCGATTCAGGCAAAACTGGAGAAAGAAGTGGAAGGTAGGTGTGGATCTCAGTTTTTGGTCCAAGAATATGAAGAAACGGCGAGGACCGTGTGCTCACATTTTGGCCAAATGCTCGCCCGTGGCCGAGGCCAAGCCATGCAGCCACCCCGCGGCCAACGCCAAGGCACAGGGCCACGCTCGAGATCCCTATCCTTGCCTCGGGAGCGCAGTGGGAGTGTGTGTTGTGTGTGCGTGAGAGTTTGCGACCTGCCTTGGTCGCGAGCATATGCTGCATTTCGAGAAAGGCACTTAGCCAGCCCGCGGCCAAGGCCAAGGACGAGGCACACAGCCACCCCGTGGCCAAGGCCTAGGCACGCGTCCACCCCGCGGCCAAGGCCATGGCACCCAGCCAGCCCGCGGCCAAGGCCTAGGCACGCAGCCACCCCGTGGCCAAGGCCTTGGCACACAGCCACCCGGTGGCCAAGGCCAAGGCCATGGCACCCAGCCACCCCGCAGCCAAGGCCTAGGCACGCATCCACCCCGCGGCCAAGGCCAAGGCCGTGTGCTGTCGCTCACGGATCTTGGCCAACTTTTGCGTTTCCGGGGCGGTGCAGGATTTTGGGGTGATGCATTAGATACGTGCGACAGTCGAACGTTGGAAATGAGGGGAGTCGATTTCGAGGTCCGAATCACGTTTTACGGCCGATTTACCGAGGGTGCGGGGTTGCGAAAAGGGGACAAAACGTGCCCTCGAATTGGTCTGATTGTGGTAGAACTGGGCCGGGGCCTCCTCACTGCGCAAGTACTGCTTTCCGCTCGAAGAGATGGCAAAAATAATGCCGGAGTCGGTGCCAGGAGAAAACGAGTTTCGGAGCTCGGAATTAGATTCCATTTTCTCCCGGCACCGACTCCCCCCAAACCCGACGACGCCAGCCCAAAATCCCACGGGGTGGCTGCGTGCCATGGCTTTGGCCTTGGGCACCGGGTGGCTGTGTGCCATGGCCTTGGCCGCGGGCTGGCTGGGTGCCATGGCCTTGGCTGCGGGGTGGACTCGGGCCTTGGGCTTGGCCATGGGGTGGCTGCATGCCTCGGCCTTGGCAAGGATAGGGAGCTCGATCGTGGCCCTGTGCCTTGGCGTTGGCCGCGGGGTGGCTGCGTGGCTTGGAGTTGGCCGCGGGCGAGCATTTGGCCAAAATGTGAGCACACGGTCCTCGCCGTTTCTTCGTATTCTTGGACAAAAAACTGAGATCCACACCTACCTTCCACTTCTTTCTCCGGTTTTGCCTGAATCGGACGAGTTGGCCCACCCGTTTGGGCACCCGTTCGCTGCCGGTAAGATGGCCGTAAAACGAGTTTCAGAGCTCGGAATTGGATTCCGTTTTCTCCCGCCACCGACTCCCACCAAACCCAACGACGCCAGCCAAAAATCCCACGCCGCCGCCGAAACGTGAAATTTGGCCACAATCCGTGTGCTATAGCTCACGGATTTTGGCCTTTTCTGGCGGAAAAATGGGCGCTGGGCCTCCCGCATTATTTTTACCATTTCTTCAAGCGGAAAGCAGTACTTGCGCCGTGAGGAGGCCCCCGGCCCAGTTCTACCACAATCGGACCAATTTGAGGGCACGTTTCGTCCCCTTTTCGCACCCCCGCACCCTCGGTAAATCGGCCGTAAAACGAGGTTCGGACCTCGACATCGACTCCCCTCTTTTCCGACGTTCGACTGTCGCACGTATCTAATGCATCACCCCAAAATCCCGCACCGCCCCGGAAACGAGAAAGTTGGCCAAGATCCGTGAGCGACAGCACACGGCCTTGGCCTTCGCCGCGGGGTGGCTGCGGGCCATGGCCTTGGCCTCGGGGTGGGTGCGTGCCATTGCCTTGGCCTTGGCCACCGGGTGGCTGTGTGCCAAGGCCTTGGCCGCGGGCTGGCTGGGTGCCATGGCCTTGGCCGCGGGGTGGACGCGTGCCTTGGCCTTGGCCACAGGGTGGCTGCGTGCCTCGGCCTTGGCCTTGGCCGCGGGCTGGCTCCGTGCCTTGCTCGAAATGCAGCACATGCTCACGACCAAGGCAGGTCGCACACTCTCACGCACACACAACACACACTCGGGCCTCGCTCCCGAGGCAAGGATAGGGAGCTCGAGCGTGGCCCTGTGCCTTGGCGCTGGCCGCGGGGTGGCTGCGTGGCTTGGACTTGGCCGCGGGCGAGCATTTGGCCAAAATGTGAGCACACGGTCCTCCCCGTTTCTTCGTATTCTTGGACCAAAAACTGAGATCCACACCTACCTTCCACTTCTTTCTCCGGTTTTGCCTGAATCGGACGAGTTGGCCAACCCGTTTGGGCACCCGTTCGCTGCCGGTAAGATGGCCGTAAAACGGTTTCGGAGCTCAGAATTGGATTCCGTTTTCTCCCGCCACCGACTCCCACCAAACCCGACGACGCCAGCCAAAAATCCCATGCCGCCGCCGAAACGTGAAATTTGGCCACAATCCGTGTGCTATAGCTCGCGGATTTTGGCCTTTTCTGGCGGAAAAATGGGCGCTTGGCCTCCCACATTATTTTTGCCATTTCTTCGAGCGGAAAGCAGTACTTGCGCCATGAGGAGGCCCCCGGCCCAGTTCTACCACAATCGGACCAATTTGAGGGCACGTTTCGTCCCCTTTTCGCACCCCCGCACCCTCGGTAAATCGGCCGTAAAATGAGGTTCGGACCTCGAAATCGAGTCCCCTCTTTTCCGACGTTCGACTGTTGCACGTATCTAATGCATCACCCCAAAATCCCGCACCGCCCCGGAAACGCGAAAGTTGGCCAAGATCCGTGAGCGACAGCACACGGCCTTGGCCTTGGCCGCGGGGTGGCTGCGGGCCATGGCCTTGGCCTTGGCCTCGGGGTGGCTGCGTGCCATTGTCATGGCCTTGGCGACCCGGTGGCTGTGTGCCAAGGCCTTGGCCGCGGGCTGGCTGGGTGCCATGGCCTTGGCCGCGGGGTGGACGCGTGCCTTGGCCTTGGCCACGGGGTGGCTGCGTGCCTCGGCCTTGGCCTTGGCCGCGGGCTGGCTCCGTGCCTTGCTCGAAATGCAGCACATGCTAGCGACCAAGGCAGGTCGCACACTCTCACGTACACACAACACACACTCGGGCCTCGCTCCTGAGGCAAGGATAGGGAGCTCGAGCGTGGCCCTGTGCCTTGGCGCTGGCCGCGGGGTGGCTGCGTGGCTTGGACTTGGCCGCGGGCGAGCATTTGGCCAAAATGTGAGTACACGGTCCTCCCCGTTTCTTCGTATTCTTGGACCAAAAACTGAGATCCACACCTACCTTCCACTTCTTTCTCCGGTTTTGCCTGAATCGGACGAGTTGGCCAACCCGTTTGGGCACCCGTTCGCTGCCGGTAAGATGGCCGTAAAACGAGTTTCGGAGCTCGGAATTGGATTCCGTTTTCTCCCGCCACCGACTCCCACCAAACCCGACGACGCCAGCCAAAAATCCCACGCCGCCCCCGAAACGCGAAATTTGACCACAATCCGTGCGCGCGCTATAGCTCACGGATTTCGGCCTTTTCTGGCGGAAAAATGTGCGCAGGGCCTCCCGCATTATTTTTGCCAAACAGGTGGGCCAACTCGTCGGATTCAGGCAAAACCGGAGAAAGAAGTGGAAGGTAGGTGTGGATCTCAGTTTTTGGTCCAAGAATACGAAGCAACGGCGAGGACCGTGTGCTCACATTTTGGCCAAATGCTCGCCCGTGGCCAAGGCCAAGGCCAAGGCACGCGGCCAAGGCCAAGGCATAGGGCCACGCTCGAACTCCCTATCCTTGCCCCTGGAGCGCGGCCCAAGTGTGTGTTGTGTGTACGCGAGAGTGTGCGACATGCCTTGGTCGCGAGCATGTGCTGCATTTCAAGCAAGGCCCGAAGCCACCCCGCGGCCATGGCAAAGGCCATGGCACCCAGCCACCCCGCGGCCACGGCCAAGGCCATGGAACCCAGCCACCCCGCGGCCAAGGCCATGGCACGCAGCCACCCCGTAGCCAAGGCCAAGGCACCCAGCAACGGCGAGGACAGTGTGCTCACATTTTGGCAAAATGCTCGCCCGCGGCCAAGGCACGTGGCCACCCTGCGGCCAAGGCCAAGGCACAGGGCCACGCTCGAGCTCCCTATCCTTGCCTCGGGAGCGCGGCCGGAGTATGTGTTGTGTGTGCGTCAGAGTGTGCGACCTGCCTTGGTCGCGAGCATATGCTGCATTTCGAGAAAGGCACGTAGCCAGCCCGCGGCCAAGGCCAAGGCCGAGGCACGCAGCCACCCCGTGGCCAAGGCCTAGGCACGCGTCCACCCCGCGGCCAAGGCCAAGGCACGCAGCCACCCCGCGGCCAAGCCCAAGGCACGCTGCCTCCCCGCAGCGAAGGCCAAGGCACAGGGCCACGCTCGAGCTCCCTATCCTTGCCCCGGGAGCGCGGCCCAAGTTTGTGTTGAGTGTGTGCGAGAGTGTGCGACGTGCCTTGGTCGCGACCATGTGCTGCATTTAGAGCAAGGCACGAAGCCAGCCCGCGGCCAAAGTCAAGGCACGCGGCCACCCCGCGGCCAAGGCCAAGGCCATGGCACCCAGCCACCCCGCGGACAAGGCCTAGGCATGCAGCCACCCCGCGGCCAAGGCCTAGGCATGCAGCCACCCCGTGCCCAAGGCCAAGGCACGCAGCCACCCCCCGGCCAAGGCCAAGGCACGCAGCCACCCCGTGGCTAAGGCCAAGGCACGCAGCCACCCCGTGGCCAAGGCCAAGGCCATGGCACCCAGCCACGCCGCTGCCAAGGCCTAGGCACGCAGCCACCCCGCGGCCAAGGGCGTGTGCTGTATCTCACGGATCTTGGCCAACTTTCGCGTTTCCAGGGCAGTGCGGGATTTTGGGGTGATGCATTAGATACGTGCGACAGTCGAACGTCGGAGAAGACGGGAGTCGATTCCGAGGTCCGAACCTCCTTTTACGGCCGATTTACCGAACGTGCGGGGGTGCAAAAAGGGGACGAAATGTGCCCGCGAATTGGTCCGGTTGTGGTAGAACTGGGCGGGAGAAAACAGAATCCAATTCCGAGTTCCGAAACTCGTTTAACGGCCATTTTACCGCCAGAGAACGGGTTCCCAAACGGGTGGGCCAACTCGTCGGATTCAGGCAAAACCGGAGAAAGGTAGGTGTGGATCTCAGTTTTTTGTCCAAGAATACGAAGCAACGGCGAGGACCATGTGCTCACATTTTGGCCAAATGCTCGCATGCGGCCAAGGCCAAGGCCAAGGCAGTCGGCCACCCCGCGGCCAAGGCACGCGGACAACCCGCGGCCAAGGCCAAGGCCAAGAAACGCGGCCACCCCACGGCCAAGGCCAAGGCACAGGGCCACGCTCGAACTCCCTATCCTTGCCCCCGGAGCACGGCCCAAGTGTGTGTTGTGTGTGCGCGAGAGTGTGCGACGTGCCTTGGTTGCGAGCATGTACTGCATTTCGAGCAAGGCACGCAGCCAGCCCGCAGCCAACGCCAAGGCACGCAGCCACCCCATGGCCGCGGCCAAGGCCATGGCACCCAGCCACCCCGCGGACAAGGCTTAGGTACGCAGCCAGCCCGCGGCCAAGGCCATGGCACCCAGCCACCCTGCGGACAAGGCTTAGGTACGCAGCCAGCCCGCGGCCAAGGCCTAGGTACGCACCCACCCCATGGCCAAGGCCAAGGCCATTGCACCCAGCCACGCTGCGGCCAAGGCCAAGGCACGCAGCCACCCCGCGGCCAAGGCCAAGGCCATGGCACCCAGCCACCCCGCGGCCAAGACCTAGGCATGTAGCCACCCCGTGGCCAAGGCCAAGGCCATGGCACCCAGCCACCCCTTCGCCAAGGCCAAGGCACGCGGTCACCCTGCGGCTAAGGCCAAGGCACAGGGCCACGCTCGAGCTCCCTATCCTTGCGTTAGGAGCGCGGTCCAAGTGTGTGTTGTGTGTGTGCGAGAGTGTGCGACGTGCCTCGGTCGCGAGCATGTGCTGCATTTCGAGCAAGGCACGCAGCCAGCCCGCGGCCAAAGCCAAGACACGCAGCCACCCCGCGGCCAAAGCCAAGGCCATGGCACCCAGCCACCCCGCGGCCAAGGCGTAGGCACGCAGCCACCCCGCGGCCAAGCGCTAGGCACGGAGCCATCCCGCGGCCATGGCCTAGGAACGCAGCCACCCCGCGGCCAAGGCAATGAGCTACTTGGCCAACTTTCGCATTTTTCCGCCCGAAAGGGCCAAAATCCGTGAGCTATAGCACACGGATTGCGTCCAAATTTCGCGTTTCGGGGGCGGCGCGGGGCTTTTAGCTGGCGTGGTCAGACTTTCTGGGAGTCGGTGGGGGGAGAAAACGGAATCCAATTCCGAGCTCCGAAACTCGTTTTACGGCCATTTTACTGCCAGAGAACTGGTTCCCAAACGGGTGGGCCAACTCGTCGGATTCAGGCAAAACCGGAGAAAGAAGTGGAAGGTAGGTGTGGATCTCAGTTTTTTGTCCAAGAATACGAAGCAACGGCGAGGACCATGTGCTCACATTTTGGCCAAATGCTCGCCTGCGGCCAAGGCACTCGGCCACCCCACGGCCAAGGCACGCGGACACCCCGCGGCCAAGGCCAAGGCCAAGGAACGCGGCCACCCCACGGCCAAGGCCAAGGCACAGGGCCACGCTCGAACTCCCTATCCTTGCCCCTGGAGCGCGGCCCAAGTGTGTGTTGTGTGTGCGCGAGAGTGTGCGACGTGCCTTGGTTGCGAGCATGTACTGCATTTCGAGCAAGGCACGCAGTCAGCCCGCAGCCAACGCCAAGGCACGCAGCCACCCCATGGCCACGGCCAAGGCCATGGCACCCAGCCACCCCGCGGACAAGGCTTAGGTATGCAGCCAGCCCGCGGCCAAGGCCTAGGTACGCAGCCACCCCGTGGCCAAGGCCAAGGCATGCAGCCACCCCGCGGCCAAGGCCAAGGCCATGGCACCCAGCCACCCCGCGGCCACGGCCTAGGCACGTAGCCACCCCGTGGCCAAGGCCAAGGCCATGGCACCCAGCCACCCCTTCGCCAAGGCCAAGGCACGCGGTCACCCTGCGGCTAAGGCCAAGGCACAGGGCCACGCTCGAGCTCCCTATCCTTGCGTTAGGAGCGCGGTCCAAGTATGTGTTGTGTGTGTGCGAGAGTGTGCGACGTGCCTCGGTCGCGAGCATGTGCTGCATTTTGAGCAAGGCACGCAGCCAGCCCGCGGCCAAAGCCAAGACACGCAGCCACCCCGCGGCCAAGGCGTAGGCACGCAGCCACCCCGCGGCCAAGCCCTAGGCACGCAGCCATCCCGCGGCCATGGCCTAGGCACGCAGCCACCCCGCGGCCAAGGCAATGAGCTACTTGGCCAACTTTCGTATTTTTCCGCCCGAAATGGCCAAAATCCGTGAGCTATAGCACACGGATTGCGTCCAAATTTCGCGTTTCGGGGGCGGCGCGGGATATTTGGCTGGCGTGGTCGGGTTTTCTGGGAGTCGGTGGGGGGAGAAAACGGAATACAATTCCGAGCTCCGAAACTTGTTTTACGGCCATTTTACTGCCAGAGAACGGGTGCCCAAATGGGTGGGTCAACTCGTCCGATTCAGGCAAAACCGGAGAAAGAAGTGGAAGGTAGGTGTGGATCTCAGTTTTTGGTCCAAGAATACGAAGCAACGGCATGGACCGTGTGCTCACATTTTGGCAAAATGCTCGCCCGCGGCCAAGGCCAAGGCCAAGGCACGCGGCCACCCCGCGGCCAAGTGTGTGTTGTGTGTGCGCGAGAGTGTGCGACGTGCCTTGGTCGCAAGCATGTGCTGCATTTCGAGCAAGGCACCCAGCCACGCCGCGGCCAAGGCCTAGCCACGAAGCCAACCCGTGGCCAAGGCCAAGGCCATGGCACCCAGCCACCCCGCGGCCAAGGCCTAGGCACGCAGCCACCCCGCGGCCGAGGCCGTGTGCTGTGGCTCACGGATCTTGGCCAACTTTTGCATTTCCGGGGCGGGGCGGAGCGGGATTTTGGGGTAATGTATTAGATACGTGCGACAGTCGAACGTCGGAGAAGACGGGAGTCGATTCCGAGGTCCGAACCTCGTTTTACGTCTGATTTACCGAACGTGCGGGGGTGCGAGGACCGTGTGCTCACATTTTGGCCAAATGCTCGCCCGCGGCCAAGGCACGCAGCCACCCCGCGGCCAAGGCCAAGGCACAGGGCCAGGCTCGAGCTCCCTATCCTTGCCCCGGGAGTGCGGCCAAAGTGTGTGTTGTCTGTGCGCGAGAGTGTGCGACGTGCCTTGGTCGCAAGCATGTGCTGCATTTCGAGCATGGCACGCAGCCAGCCCGCGGCCAAGGCCAAGGCACGCAGCCACCCCGCGGCCAAGGCCAAGGCCATGGCACCCAGGCACCCCGCGGCCAAGGCCTAGGCACGCAGCCACCCCGCTACCAAGGCCGTGTGCTGTAGCCCACGGATCTTGGCCAACTTTCGCGTATCCGGGGCGGGCCGGGATTTTGGGGTGACGCAATAGATACGTGGGACCGTCGAACGTCGGAGAAGACGGGAGTCGATTCCGAGGTCCGAACCTCGTTTTACGGCCGATTTACCGAACGTGCGGGGGTGCGAAAAGGGAACGAAACGTGCCCGCGAATTGGTCCGGTTGTGGTAGAACTGGGCCGGGGGCCTCCTCACGGTGCTAATACTGTTTTCCTCTCGAAGAAATGGCGAAAATAATGCGGGAGGCCCTGCGCCCATTTTTCCGCCCGAAAAGGCCAAAATCCGTGAGCTATAGCACACGGATTGCGGCCAAATTTCGTGTTTCGGGGGCGGCGTGGAATTTTTGGCTGGCATGGTCGGGTTTGGTGGGAGTCGGTAGCGGGAGAAAAAGGAATCCAATTCCGAGCTCCGAAACTCGTTTTACGGCCATTTTACCGCCAGAGAACGGGTTCCCAAATGGGTGGGCCAACTCGTCCGATTCAGGCAAAACCGGAGAAAGAAGTGGAAGGTAGGTGTGGATCTCAGTTTTTGGTCCAAGAATGCGAAGCAACGGCGAGGACCGTGTCCTCACATTTTGGCCAAAAGCTCGCCCGCGGCCAAGGCCAAGGCACGCGGCCACCCCGCGGCCAAGTCCAAGGCACAGGGCCACGGTCGAGCTCCCTATCCATGCCCCGGGAGGGCGGTCCAAGTGTGTGTTGTGTGTGTGCGAGAGTGTGCGACGTGCCTTGGTCGCGAGCATGTGCTGCATTTCGAGCAAGGCACGCAGCCAGCCCGCGGCCAAAGCCAAGGCAGAATTGATTCCTTTTTTCCCGCCACCGACTCCCACCAAACCCGACTACGCCAGCCAAAATTACACGCGCCCCCGAAACACGAAATTTGGCCGCAATCCGTGTGCTATAGCTCACGGATTTTGGCCTTTTCGGCGGAAAATGGGCAGGGCCTCCCGCATTATTTTCGCCATTTCTTCGAGAGGAAAACAGTACTAGCACTTGGAGGAGGCCCCGCCCAGTTCTACCACAACCGACCACCCCGGCACGCTTGCCACTCCCTTTTCGCACCCCCGCACGCTCGTAAATCGGCCTTGAAACGAGGTTCGACCTCGAATCGACTCCTCGCCTTCTCCGACGCTCGACTGTCGCACACGTATCTAATGCATCACCCCAAAATCCCGCCCCGCCCCGAAACGCGAAAGTTGGCCAAGATCCGTGAGCTACAGCACACGGCCTTGGCAGCGGGTGGCTGGCGTGCCTAGGCCTTGGCCGCGGGTGGCTGGGTGCCATGGCCTTGGCCTTGGCCGCGGGTGGCTGCATGCCTTGGCCTTGGCCTTGGCCGGGCTGGCTGCGTGCCATGCTCGAAATGCAGCACATGCTCGTGACCAAGGCACGCCGCACACTTCACGCACACACAACACACACTTGGCCGCACGCCCGGGCAAGGATAGGAGCTCGAGCCTGGCCCTGTGCCTTGGGCATTGGCCGCGGGGTGGCCGCTGCCTTGGCCTGGGCTAGCATTTGGCCAAAATGTGAGCACACGGTCCTCGCCCCGCACGCTCGTAAATCAGACCAAAACGAGGTTCGACTCGAATCGACCCCGCCTTCCCGACGCTCGACTGTCGCACGATCTAATGCATCACCCCAAAATCCCGCCCCGCCCGAAACGCCGGTAAGTTGGCCAAGATCCGTGAGCTACAGCACACGGCCGTCGCCGCGGGGTGTGTTCGTGCCTAGGCCTTGGACGAGGGGTGGGTGGGTAGCATGGCGTTGGCCTTGGCCACGGGTGGCTGGCGTGCCTAGGCCTTGGCCGCTCGGGCCGCGGCTGGCTGCGTGCCTTGCTCGAAATGCAGCACATGCTTGCCGCGGGGTGGCCAAGGCACGTCGCACACTCACGCCACAACACAACACACACTTGGGCCGCACACTCCGCAAGGATAGGGAACCAGCGTGGCCCTGTGCCTTGGCCTTGGCCGGCGTGGCCTTGCCTTGGCCTTGGCCGCCTTGGGCCTTGGCCGAGCATTTTGCCAAAATGTGAGCACACGGTCCACGCCGCATGCTTCAGATTCTTGGACCAAAAACTGAGATCCACACCTACCTTCCACTTCTTTCTCCGGTTTTGCCTGAATCGGACGAGTTGACCCACCCGCTTGGGCACCCGCTTCTCTGGCAGTAAATGGCCGTGAAACGAGTTTCGAGCTCGGAATTGATTCCGTTTTCTCCCGCCACCGACTCCCACCAAACCCACCACGCCAGCCAAAATCCCACGCCCCCCGAAACGCGAAATTTGGCCGCAACCGTGTGCTATAGCTCACGGATTTTGGCCTTTTCGGGCGGAAAATGGGCGGGGCCTGGCCAAGTATTTTCGCCTTGGCCGCGGGTGAAAACAGTACTAGCACCGGAGGAGGCCCCCGCTGCCCAGTTCTACCACAACCGGCCACTGGCTGGCACGTTGCCTTGGCCGGGTGGCTGCGCACCCCGCACCTTGGCTTAAATGGTGCGAGGTTCGACTTGGCTTTGGCCGCCCCTGGCTGGTGCCTTGCTCAAAATGCAGCACATGCTCGACTGCCGAGGCACGCCGCACACTCAATGCATCACACAACAAAACTTGGGCCGCGCTCCGGGCCAAGATAGGAGCCTCGAGCACCCGTGCCTTGGCCTTAGCCGCGGGGTGGCTGCGTGCCTTGGCCTTGGCAGCACAGGCTGGGTGCCATGCCTTGGCCTTGGCCACGGGTGGCTACGGCCTTGGCCAAAATGGCCGCAGGGTGGCTGGGTGCCATGGCCTTGGCCTTGGCCGCGGGTGGCTGCGTGCCTTGGCCTTGGCCACGGGGTGGCTGCCTTGGCCTTGGCCACGGGGTGGCTGCATGCCTAGGCCTTGGCCGCCGGTGGCTGGGTGCCATGGCCTTGGCCTTGGCCAAAAGGTGGCTGCGTGCCTTGGCCTTGGCCGGGCTGGCTGCGTGCCTTGCTCGAAATGCAGCACATGCTCGAAACCAAGGCACGCCGCACACTCTCACGCACACACAACACACACTTGGGCCGCGCTCCCGGGCAAGGATAGGAGCTCGAGCGTGGCCCTGTGCCTTGGCCTTGGCCGTGGGGCCTTGGCCTTGGCTGGCCGCGTGCCTTGGCCTTGGCCTCCGCAGGCGAGCATTTGGCCAAAATGTGAGCACACGGTCCTCGCCGTTGCCAGATTCTTGACCAAAACTGAGATCCACACCTACCTTCCACTTCTTTCTCCGGTTTTGCCTGAATCCTTGACGAGTTGGCCCACCCGCTTGGGCACCCGATTCTCTGGCACAAAAATGGCCAAAACGAGTTTCGAGCTCGGAATTGATTCCGCTTTTCTCCCCACCGACTCCCACCAAACCCGACCACGCCAGCCAAAAATCCCACGCCGCCGAAACGCGAAATTTGGCAATCCGTGTGCTATAGCTCACGGATTTTGGCCTTTTCGGGCGGAAAATGGGCAGGGCCAAGTCCCTCATTATTTTGGCCATTTCTTCGGAGGAAAACAGTACTAGGCACCGCGGGAGGCTGCCCCCCAGCCCAGTTCTACCACAATGCGGCCTTGGCCGCGGGTGGCACGGTGCCATGGCCTTGGCTTTGGCCGCACCCGCTGCGTGCTTGGCTTTGGCCGAGGCTGGCTGGTGCCTTGCTCGAAATGCAGCACATGCTCAGCTTTTGAGGCACGCCGCACACTCGCCGCACACACAAACACACTTGGACCGCGGTCCGGGCAAGGATAGGAGCTCGAGCGGCGGCAAGATCTGTGCCTTGGCCTTAGCCGGGCCTTGGCCTTGGCCGGCGGGCCAAAATGTGGCACTTGGCCTTGGCCAAAGGGGTGGCTGGGTGCCATGGCCTTGGCCTTGGCCACGGGTGGCTGCGTGCCACAACCTTGGCCGCGGGCTGGCTGGGTGCCATGGCCTTGGCCTTGGCCTTGGGCCGCGGTGGCTGCACGCCTTGGCACTTGGCCAAACGGGTGGCCCGTGGCCTTGCCTTGGCCAATGCATGGGCTTGGCAAGGCACGGGGTGGCTGCGTGCCTTGGCCTTGGCACCCCAAAATCACTGGCCATGTGGCCTTGGCCTCGGTGGCTGGGTGCCACAGTGGCCTTGGCCGCCGGGTGGCTGGTGCCTTGGCCTTGGCCGCGGGTGGCTGGGTGCCATGGCCTTGGCCTTGGCCAGGGTGGCTGCCGTGCCTTGGCCTTGGCCGGGCTGGCTGCGTGCCTTGCTCAAAACGCAGCACATGCTCGCAACCAAGGCAGGGCCGCACACTCACGCACAAACACAACACACACTCGGCCGCCTCCCGACGGCAAGGATAGGGAGCTGGCCCCCGTGCCTTGGCCTTGGCCGCGGGTGGCTGTGCCTTGGCCTTGGCCGCCACCCTGGCCGCCTGGCCGAGGCTTGGCCGGCTGGGCGAGCATTTGGCCAAAATGGCCAGCACATGGTCCTCGCTTGCCATGGTTCGATTCTTGGCCAAAAACTGAGATCCACACCTACCTTCCACTTCTTTCTCCGGTTTTGCCTGAACCGACGAGCCTTGGCCCACCCGCTTGGGAACCCGTGGGTTTTGGCCTTGGGAAAATGGCCGTTAAACGAAGTTTCGAGCTCGAATTGGTGCCATCCACCAAACTCCCGCCACAGTTCTACCAAACCGACCACGCACAGCCCCCTTCCCACCCCCCGAACACTCGGCAAAATTTGGCCGGAAAGGCCCCAGGTTCGACCTCGAATCGGAGCACGCTTGGCCCCGCCTTGTGCTCCGACGCCGACTTGTCGCACCAAATGCATCACCCCAAAATCCCGCGCACCCGGCCCGCCAAACGCCGAGGCACGGCCAAGATCCGTGAGCTACAGCACACGGCCATCTTGGCAGGTGGCCCGCGTGCCTTGCCTTGGCACGGCCACCGGCTGGGTGCCAAGGCCTTGGCTTGGCCACGGGGTGGCAACTGCCGCCTTGGCCAGGGGGGCTGGTGCCTTGGGCTGCATCACCCGGGCCAGGCTCACATTGCCTTGGCCACAAAGCACGGGGCCAAGGCCGCAGGTCCAGCCTTTTGGCCTTTTCCGCGTGGCAGGCCCGTGCCTTGGCCTTGGCCCATTTCTGGCTGGGTGCCATGGCCTTGGCCTTGGCCGCGGGCTGGTGCCTTTGACCTTGAGGCCGTGCCTTGCCTTGCCAAATGCAGCATGCTCGCAAAGGCAGGCCGCACACTCTCCGCACACACAAACACAAACTTGGGCCGAGCTCCCGGGCAAGGATAGGAGCCGAGCGTGGCCCTGTGCCTTGGCCTTGGCCGGGTGGGCTGCCTTGCCTTGGGCTTGGCCGCAGGCGGCATTTGAGAAAATGAAATGGCAAAATACACGCGAGGCTTGCAAACTGCAGGAGTCTTTACCTCAACATTTTGGCCAAAAACTGAGATCCACACCTACCTTCCACGGGTGGGGCCAGGCCGGTTTTGCCCTGAAAACCGAGAAAGGCCCACCCGAAGGTAGGCACCAGTTTTTGGTCGGTAAAATGGCTGAAACGAGCCAGAGCTCGGAATTGATCACATTTTCCCGCCATCTGACGCCCACCAAACCCGACCACGCCAGCCAAAATCCCACGCTGCCCAAACGAACGCCAAGGCACAGGCCACGAAGCTGTTTGTAGGTGCCAGCCTGGCCTTGGCCTTTTCCGGTGGAAAATGGTGAGAGTGTGCCCAGTTTGGCCAAATCCTTGGTCACGCCATGTGCTGCATTTCCAGAGCAAGGCACGGAGCCAGCCCGGCTGGGTGCCAAGGCCCAGTTGCACACAGAGCCCCCGCCTGGCCTTGGCCAAGGCACGCAGCCGAGCTGCCTCGCCAAGGGCCTTGGCCTTGGCCACGGCTGGCCATGGGGCCAGGGCCACCAGGCCACCCGCCAAATCCGGTGGCCAAGGCCTTGGCACGCAGCAAAACCCCCGCGGCCAAGGCCAAGGCCATGGCACGCAGCCACTCAGGCGGCCAAGGCCTTGGCCATGGCACGCCCACCCCGCGGCCAAGGCCAAGGCACGCAGCCACCCGAAGGCCGTGCTGTAGCCACGGATCTTGGCCAACTTTCGCTTCCGGGCGGCCTTTTGGGGTGATGCATTAGATACGTGGCAGTCGAACGCATTTGGAAAAGAGGGGAGTGAGCACAGGTCCGAACCTCGCTTTACGGCCGATTTACCAAGGGTGATGCACAAGGGGACTAAACGTGCTTCCAATTGGTCCGATTGTGGCCTAGAACTGGGCCGGGGCCTCCTCACGGCGCAAGTACTGCTTTCCGCTCCGCAAGAAATGGCAAAATAATGCGGGAGGCCCTGCGCCCATTTTTCCGCCAGAAAAAGGCCAAAATCTGAGCTATAGCACACGGATTGTGGCCAAATTTCACTTTTGGGGCGGGGTGATTTTGGGCTGGCGTCGGGTTTGGTGGGAGTCGGTGGCGGAGAAAACGGAATCCACCCGAGTTCAAACTCGCTTTTACGGCCATCTTACCGCAGCGAACGGGTGCCCAAACGGGTGGGCCCACTCGTCCGATTCAGGCAAAACCGGAGAAAGAAGTGGAAGGTAGGTGTGGATCTCAGTTTTTGGTCCAAGAATACGAAGAAACGGCGAGGACCGTGGGCTCACATTTTGGCCAAATGCTCTCCCGCGGCCAAGGCCAAGCCACGCAGCCACCCCGCTGCCAAAGCCAAGGCACAGGGCCACGCCGAGCTCCCTATCCTTGCCTCGGAGCGGGCCCGAGTGTGTGTTGTGTGTGCGTGAGAGTGTGCGACCTGCCTTGGTCGCGAGCATGTGCTGCATTTCGAGAAAGGCACGGAGCCAGCCCGCGCCAAGGCCAAGGCCGAGGCACGCAGCCACCCCACGGGGCCAAGGCCAAGGCACGCACGCCCACCCCGCGGCCAAGGCCATGGCATGGCACCCAGCCAGCCCGCGGCCAAGGCCTTGGCCCGCGCAGCCAGCCACCCCGCCAAAGGCCTTGGCACACAGCCACCCGGTGGCCACGGCCAATGCCATGGTACGCAGCCACCCCGAGGCCATGGCCCGCAGCCACCCCGCGGCCAAGGCCAAGGCCGTGTGCTGTCGCTCACGGATCTTGGCCAACTTTCGCGTTTCCGGGGCGGTGCGGGATTTTTGGGTGATGCATTAGATACGTGCGACAGTCGAACGCCGGAAAAGAGAGGAGTCGATTTCGAGGTCCGAACCTCGTTATACGGCCGATTTACCGACGGTGCGGGGGTGCGAAAAGGGGACGAATCGTGCCCTCGAATTGGTCCGATTGTGGTAGAACTGGGCCGGGGGCCTCCTCACTGCGCAAGTACTGGTTTCCGCTCGAAGAAATGGCAAAAATAATGCGGGAAGCCCTGCGCCCATTTTTCGGCCAGAAAAGGCCAAAATCCGTGAGCTATAGCACACGGATTGTGGCCAAATTTCGCGCTTTCGGGGCGGGCGGGGGATTTTGGGCTGGCGGGTCGGGTTTGGTGGGAGTCGGTGGAGAAAACGGAATCCACCCGAGCTCCAAACTCGCTTTTACGGCCATCTTACCGCAGCGAACGGGTGCCCAAACGGGTGGGCCAACTCGTCGGATTCAGGCAAAACCGGAGAAAGAAGTGGAAGGTAGGTGTGGATCTCAGTTTTTGGTCCAAGAATACGAAGAAACGGCGAGGACCGTGTGCTCACATTTTGGCCAAATGCTCGCCCGCGCCAAGGCCAAGCCACGCAGCCACCCCCCCGCGGCCAACGCCAAGGCACAGGGCCACGCTCGAGCTCCCTATCCTTGCCTCGGGAGCGCGGCCGGAGTGTGTGTTGTGTGTGCGTGAGAGTGTGCGACCTGCCCTGGTCGCGAGCATGTGCTGCATTTCGAGAAAGGCACGGAGCCAGCCCGCGGCCAAGGCCAAGGCCGAGGCACGCAGCCACCCTGTGGCCAAGGCCTAGGCACGCGTCCACCCCACGGCCAAGCCAAGGCCATGGCACGCCAGCCACCCCGCGGCCAAGGCCATGGCACGCAGCCAGCCCGCGGCCACGGCCTTGGCCGCCAGCCAGCCCGCGGCCAAGGCCTTGGCACACAGCCACCCGCCAAGGCCAAGGCCATGGCACGCAGCCACCCCGAGGCCAAGGCCAAGGCCAGGCACGCAGCCACCTCGCGCCAAGGCCAAGGCCGTGTGCTGTCGCCACGGATCTTGGCCAACTTTCGCTTTCCGGGCGGTGCGGGATTTTGGGGTGATGCATTAGATACGTGCGACAGTCGAACGCCGGAAAAGAGGGGAGTCGATTTCGAGGTCCGAACCTCGCTTTTACGGCCGATTTACCGAGGGTGCGGGGGGTGCGAAAAGGGGACGAAACGTGCCTCGAATTGGTCCGATTGTGGTAGAACTGGGCCGGGGCCTCCTCACGGCGCAAGTACTGCTTTCCGCTCAAGAAATGGCAAAAATAATGCGGAGGCCCTGCGCCCATTTTTCCGCTGAAGAAAGGCCAAAATCCGTGAGCTATAGCACACGGATTGTGGCCAAATTTCGCTTTCGGGGCGGCGTGATTTTGGGCTGGCGTGGTCGGGTTTGGTGGGAGTCGGTGGCGGAGAAAACGGAATCCACCCGAGCTCCGAAACTCGCTTTTACGGCCATCTTACCGCAGCGAACGGGTGCCCAAACGGGTGGGCCAACTCGTCCGATTCAGGCAAAACCGAGAAAGAAGTGGAAGGTAGGTGTGGATCTCAGTTTTTGGTCCAAGAATACGAAGAAACGGCGAGGACCGTGCTCACATTTTGGCCAAATGCTCGCCCGCTGCCAAGGCCAAGCCACGCAGCCACCCCCCGCTGCCAACGCCAAGGCACAGGGCCACGCCGAGCTCCCTATCCTTGCCTCGAGCGCGCGGCCGGAGTGTGTTGTGTGTGCGTGAGAGAGTGTGCGACCTGCCTTGGTCGCGAGCATGTGCTGCATTTCGAAAAGGCACGAGCCAGCCCGCCCAAGGCCAAGGCCGAGGCAGGCACGCAGCAGCCCGTGGCAAGGCCAAGGTGCCCAAGGCCAAGGCACGGCCACCCCGCTGGCCAAGGCCATGGCACCCAGCCAATTGGCCAAGCCCCGCGCCAAGGCCACCGGCACCCAGCCAGCCCGCGGCCAAGGCCAAAATGGCACGCCAGCCACCCCGCGGCCAAGGCCTTGGCACACAGCCACCCGGGCTGGCCAAGGCCAATTTTGGCACGCAGCCACCCCGCGCCGATGGCCAAGGCCATGGCACGCAGCCACCCGCAAACCAAGGCCATTTCTTCGAGCCCAAAATCCACGGATCTTGGCCAAGGCGCAAGATTTCCGGGAGGCCATTTTGGGGTGATGCATTAGTTCTGCGCAGCCAATGCGGAAAAGAGGGGAGTCCATTTCGAGGCCAACGCTTTTACGGCCGATTTGGATTTACCGAGGGTTCGGGGTGCCCAGTGAAAAGGGGACGCAACGGCCAATCGGCCGAATTGGTCCGATTGTGGTCCAAACTCGACTTTGAGGCCCATCCCACGGCCAAGTACTGCTTTCGCGCGATCAATGAAATGGCCCCAAAATCCCGCACCTTTTTTCGCAGAAAAACGCCAAGATCCGTGAGCTACAGCACACGGCCTGTGGCCTTGGCCGCCGGGTGGCGGCGTGGCCTTGGCCTTGGCCTGGGTGGGGAGTGGCAAAATGGAGAAAACGGAATCCACCCGAGGCTGCCCAAACTGTGCACCGCCTTGGCCGCGGCTGGCATCTTACGCCTTGGCCGGTGGCCAAACGGGTGGGCCAACTCGCCGGCAGGCAAAACCGGAAAGAAGTGGAAGGTAGGTGGGGATCTCAGCCTTGGCCACGGGGTCCAAGAATACGAAGAAACTTGGCCGGGCCGGGCTGGCTCATTTTGCTCAAATGCAGCACATGCCAAGGCACGACCCAGGCAGGTCGCACACTCACGCACACACACACACAGGGCCACGCCGAGCTCCCCGAGGCAAGGATAGGGAGCTCGAGCGTGGCCCTGTGCCTTGGCGTGGCCGAGGGTGGCTGCGTGGCTTGGCCTTGGCCACGCCAGGCACGGCCAGCATTTGGCCAAAATGTGAGCACACGGTCCTCGCCGCTTTCTTCACCCATTCTTGGACCAAAACTGAGATCCACACCTACCTTCCACTTCTTTCTCCGGTTTTGCCTGAATCGGACGAGTGGGCCCACCCGCTTGGGGCACCCGCTCGCTGCCGGTAAGATGGCCAAAAACGAGTTTCGAGCTCGGAATTGATTCCGCACTCCCGCCACCGACTCCCACCAAACCCGACGACACGCCAGCCCAAAATCCCACGCCGCCCCGAAACGCGAAATTTTGGCCACAATCCGTGTGCTATAGCTCACGGATTTTGGCCTTTTCTGGGGAAAATGGGCGCAGGGCCTCCCGCATTATTTTTGCCATTTCTTCGAGCGGAAAACAGTACTTGCGCCGTGAGGAGGCCCCCCCCCAGTTCTACCACAATCGACCAATTTGAGGGGCACGCTTTCAGGCCCCCCTTTCGCACACCCCGCACCCTCGTAAATCGGCCGAAACGAGGTTCGACCTCAAATCGACTCCCCTTTTTCCAACGCTCGACTGTCGCACGATCTAATGCATCACCCCAAAATCCCGCACCGCCCGAAACGCGAAAGTTGGCCAAGATCCGTGAGCTACAGCACACGGCCTTGGCCTTGGCCGCGGGTGGCTGCGTGCCATGGCCTTGGCCTTGGCAGGGCCTTGGCTGGCTGCCAGGCCATGGCCTTGGCCTTGGCCACGGGTGGCTGGCCTGGCCATGGCCTTGGCCCTTGGCCTGGCTGCGTGCCAAGGCCTTGGCTGGACGCCGGCTGGCCTGGCCATGCCCTGGCCTTGGCCAAGGGGCTGGCTGGGCCTTGGCCACCGGCCTTGGCCAATGGCTTGGCCTGGGTGGCCATGGCCTGGGCCTTGGCCGCGGGTGGACGCCAGCCTTGGCCTTGGCCACGGGGCCTGCGTGCCTCGGCCTTGGCCTTGGCCGCGGCTGGCTTTGGCGTGCCTTGCTCGAAATGCAGCACATGCTCGCGACCAAGGCAGGTCGCACACTCTCACGCACACACAACACACACACACCCCGCGCCCCGAGGCAAGGATAGGGAGCTCGAGCGTGGCCCTGTGCCTTGGCGTTGGCCGCGGGGGTGGCTGCATGGCTTGGCCTTGGCCGCGGGCGAGCATTTGGCCAAAATGTGAGCACACGGTCCTCGCCGCTTTTTTCGTATTCTTGACCAAAACTGAGATCCACACCTACCTTCCACTTCTTTCTCCGGTTTTGCCTGAATCGGACGAGTTGGCCCACCCGCTTGGGCACCCGTCGCTGCCGGTAAGATGGCCGTAAAAACGAGTTTCGAGCTCGGAATTGATTCCGCTTTTCTCCCGCCACCGACTCCCACCAAACCCGACGACGCCAGCCCAAAATCCCACGCCGCCCCGAACGCGAAATTTGGCCACAATCCGTGTGCTATAGCTCACGGATTTTGGCCTTTTCTGGGGAAAATGGGCGCAGGGCCTCCCGCATTATTTTTGCCATTTCTTCGAGCGGAAAAAGTACTTGCGCGCCGTGAGGAGGCCCCCGCCCAGTTCTACCACAATCGACCACCCGAGGGGGCACGCTTCGGCCCCTTTTCGCACCCCGCACCTCGGTAAATCGGGCCGAAACGAGGTTCGACCTCAAATCGACTCCCCTTTTTCCACGCTCGACTGTCGCACGATCTAATGCATCACCCCAAAATCCCGCACCGCCCGAAACGCGAAAGTTGGCCAAGATCCGTGAGCTACAGCACACGGCCTTGGCCTTGGCCGCGGGTGGCTGCCATGCCTGGCCTTGGCCTTGGCCTTGGCGGGGTGGCTGGGTGGCCTTGGCCTTGGCCTTGGCCGGCCTGGCTGCGTGCCAAGGCCTTGGCCTTGGCCACGGGTGGCTGGTGCCAGGCCTTGGCCGCGGGCTGGCTGGCCATGGCCGCAGGGGCTGGCTGGGTGCCATGCCTTGGCCGCGGGGCTGGGACGGCCTGCCTTGGGCCTTGGCCTTGGCCACGGGTGGCTGCCTGGCCTTTTGCTTGGCCTTGGCCTTGGCCGCGGGCTGGCCCGTGCCTTGCTCGAAATGCAGCACATGCTCGCGACCAAGGCAGGTCGCACACTCTCACGCACACACAACACACACTGCCCGAGGCAATGATAGGGAGCTCGAGCGTGGCCCTGTGCCTTGGCGTTGGCCGCGGGGTGGCGGCGTGGCTTGGCCTTGGCCGCGGGCGAGCATTTGGCCAAAATGTGAGCACACCGTCCTCGCCGTTTCTTCGTATTCTTGGACCAAAAACTGAGATCCACACCTACCTTCCACTTCTTTCTCCGGTTTTGCATGAATCGGACGAGTTGGCCCACCAGTTTGGGCACCCGTTCGCTGCCGGTAAGATGGCCGTAAAACGAGTTTCGGAGCTCAGAATTTGATTCCGTTTTCTCCCGCCACCGACTCCCACCAAACCCGACGACGCCAGGCCAAAATCCCACGCCGCCCCCAAAACGCGAAATTTGGCCACAATCCGTGTGCTACAGCTCACGGATTTGGGCCTTTTCTGGCGGAAAAATGGGCGCAGGGCCTCCGGCATTGTTATCGCCATTTCTTCGAGCGAAAACAGTACTTGCGCCGTGAGGAGGCCCCCGCCCAGTTCTACCACAATCGACCAATTCGAGGGCACGCTTTCGTCCCCTTTTCGCACCCCCGCACTCCTCGGTAAATCGGCCGTAAACGAGGTTCGACCTCAAATCGACTCCCCTCTTTTCCAACGCCCGACGGTCGCACTTATCTAATGCAGCACCCAATAATCCCGCCCCGCCCCGGAAACGCGAAAGTTGGCCAAGATGCGTGAGCTACAGCACACGGCCTTGGCCTTGGCCGCGGGTGGCTGCGGGCCTTGGCCTTGGCCTGGCCTGGGTGGCTGGCTGTGCCATGGCCTTGGCCTTGGCCACCTGGTGGCTGGCTGGCTGTGCCAAGGCCTTGGCCGGCGGGGTGGCTGCGTGCCAGGCCTTGGCCGGCTGGCTGGGTGCCATGGCCTTGGCCGCGGGTGGACGGGTGCCTTGGCCTTGGCCACGGGTGGCGCTCTGCCTTGGCCTTGGCCTTGGCCGGGCTGGCTTGGCCGCGGGCTGGCCTGCCTTGCTCGAAATGCAGCATATGCTCGCGACCAAGGCAGGTCGCACACTCTCACGCACACACAACACACACTCCGGCCGCGCCTCCCGAGGCAAGGATAGGAGCTCGAGCGTGGCCCTGTGCCTTGGCCTTGGCCGGGGGTGGCTGCATGGCTTGGCCTTGGCCGCGGGCGAGCATTTGGCCAAAATGTGAGCACACGGTCCTCGCCGCTTTCTTCGTATTCTTGACCAAAACTGAGATCCACACCTACCTTCCACTTCTTTCTCCGGTTTTGCCTGAATCGGACGAGTGGGCCCACCCGCTTGGGCACCCGTCGCATGCCGGTAAGATGGCCGTAAAACGAGTTTCGAGCTCGGAATTGATTCCGCTTTCTCCCGCCACCGACTCCCACCAAACCCGACCACGCCAGCCCAAATCCCACGCCGCCCCGAACGCGAAATTTGGCCACACCGTGTGCTATAGCTCACGGATTTTGGCCTTTTCTGGGGAAAATGGGCGCAGGGCCTCCCGCATTATTTTTGCCATTTCTTCGAGCGGAAACAGTACTTGCGCCGTGAGGAGGCCCCCGCCCAGTTCTACCACAATCGACCAATTTGAGGGCACGCTTTCGCCCCTTTTCGCACCCCGCACGCCACGGTAAATCGGCCGAAAACGGTTCGACCTCGAATCGACTCCCCTCTTTTCCGGCGCTCGCGTGAGCCTTGGCCACGGGTGGCTGCCGTGCCTCGGACCTTGTAAATCTTGCCTAAACGGTTGGCCTGGCTCAGGCCATGGCCTCCGGCCGACTGGCTGGTCTCCCATGCCGGATCACCTTGGCTCCGCACCCGCCCGAAACGCTGGCTGGCTAAGATCCGGGAGCGAGGGGTGGACGGCCTTGGCCTTGACCGCAGGGTGGCTCGCGTGCCTTGCCTTGGCCTTCGGGTGGCTGGGTGCCATGGCCTTGGCCTCTCAAAACGGCTGGGCGTGCCTAGGCCTTGGCCGCCTGGGAGCCATGGCCCTTGGCCGCTGGGTGGCGCGTGCCTGGCCTTGGCCACGGGTGGCTGAGGCGGGCCTTGGCCACGGCCTTGGCCTTGGCCGCTGGCTGGCTACGTGCCTTGCTCGAAATGCAGCATATGCTCGCACCAAGGCAGGTCGCACACTCACGCACAC
>JASUUG010001062.1:0-45545 GCA_030449905.1 Luvunga scandens | reverse complement strand
ACAATCAAGTCAACTATATGATGATTTCAGGGTAACTATATGGCTAGTCAATTTTTCGTATATTACAGTACGATCAGTCCTTCCTACATTTAGCTTGACATTTGATTCCTGCATTAATATTAATTATTCATCAATGCCCTACAACATTTTCTTTTACTTTATATTCTATTGTTAGATGGGTGGAGTGCCCATATTAGGTAATTCTTGACAGGATCCACACATGGTAAGACCATATGCGGTTATAGGAAGTTGATTTAAAATCAAATTTGCACGTTAGTTTCAAATATAGATACAACTCCCTAATAAATATATAGAATGCAGAGAAAAGTTTTAGTGAAGAAAAAACAAGAACTTTGAACAACTCGTGAGAAAAAGGGCATTTATACTATAATTAAAGGAGGATTTTTAGTTGTGATTTCTTTTTTACCATTGACATGATCCAACACTCGATTACTCTGTTGCTTAATTCATGAAGAAAGGTATTTCTAAATTCTTATTTTTTCTTTCGTTGATATCAGAGCATGTTTTTTGTGTTGGATTTGTGTGAATGGTTGAATTTATTTCATGAAGATGCATGAATTTTATGTGTTAATTATTTTTCATGAAATATATAATTTGGTGGCTATTCAATTTATTTTCTAGAATGCTAAAATCAATATAAAAATTCTGGAATTGAAAGACATTAAGACCACCTAGGTTTAATTTGCATGAACCCTAATTAAAATATGAAACCCGAAACTTTATTTGATCATATCTTTTAATATAGGAAATCTGGCATTATGAGTTATATATTATTGGAAAGATCTTTTTGATAGCTTTCCAACGATGTGTGACTTGTTAAAAACGAACTTAAAACCAAAAAGTTATGGCCAAAATAAGAATTTGATTGCTTTAGGGTCACAAAATGCAAAATCCCTAATTTTGGAGAAGATAATGAACATTACCAGAATTGGTTTTTTAATGATTTTGGCTTATTTTGACCTTCGATTGAAAATCTAAAGCTAACATTAGAATCATGATGAAAAATTGAGTCAGATGGTGTTGGACCCGACATCATAGGAGGTGAAAGAGGCGGCGTATGAGTCATACTCCCTGATTATGCGTGTGGTGAATGCATGACACTATAGTATTGTATCACTATAGCTTGCACTATAGCACGTACTGCATCACATGTGAAACGCACACACATGGTCGTGCATGTGGGATAACGTGTCTAGATTAATAGTTTTCATGTATCTTGCTATCTGGGACTCCGATTTGTGAGCTGTTTGCGTCGTTTGATATGAAATTTAATTTTCTATTTATTTTTAAGATAAAATTGAAGTTTTTAATTTTAATTTTTTAATTTAGAAATAAATTTAGATCAAATATATATTGTTTAATGGATGAGCGTTATACATTAATAAATATTTCACTCTATTGCGAGGTCAAAAATATTTTTTTTATAGAAATTGACTGAAATTTTATTATATCTCGTGTTTAGTCGTTTGTTAACAATCATTGATATGAATTTTATGTTATTTGTCTTAGATGCCTCTCGTTAAAAAATTATGGACTGAGAAAGATGGATTAATTTCGTATAGAGCTTGGTTTACACATATTAATCTAATTGAAACTAATGATGACTTATCTCAAGAAGAACTTGTGAAGAAAATGAAAATTTTCTTATTTTTACATGGAGATTTACATGAGTATGAGTTGAATGAAAGAGTCACGAGCAACAAAGAATATTTTAAGAACATGTAGAAGAGTTTAGTTCCATTATGTTTGGTCATTTCTTTCATTTGTGAATTTTTATTTATTTTATTGGTTGAACAATATGTTGTCATGTTTTTTAATTAAATTTTACATCAGTTGTTACTCAACTTAGTATATGTTTTTCAATTTCTAATGAATTATTTTATTGAGTGGGAGTTTGGATCAAATCAAATTTAATGAATTCATGATTAGAATTGATAATTTTTCGCATTAAAATTGGATTAATGATTAATATAATAAAGGGAATCGGATGATGATTGGAAGCTTTGATGACCTTTTAATTCCATTCTCGATATTAATTTGTCATGTTTTTTGGTTTACGTTTGCGGCAAATTAATTATTTGTGTGTAATTATTAAATGCCTTTATTGATTGTATTTTCAATTGTCTCTGTGTTAAGAGAAAATTAAAATGGCATTTGCTTCTAAGAACATTGTCACTGAGTTGAACAAAAGTGAGGAGTTGAATGGTGACAATTATGATATTTGGCATCGTAAGATTCAATATATCCTTGAAGAGCAAGAGACTTTAAAAGCTCTCAACAACACCTTAGTTAAGGCTAAGCATGGCAATACTGCTCAACATAGAAGGGATATTGAGGCTTACCAAGCCTGAAAAAAGAAGAATAGTAACGCTCGCATAACGATGTTGACCAGCATGCAAGATGACCTCATGCGCAACTTTAAGAAGTATAAGACTGCTCAAGAAATATGGCTCACTTTAAAAGATAAGTTCGGTGGCATTTCAACCACTAAGCTAAGAAGGTTTACAATCAAGTTTGATTCTTATAGGAAAGAGATGTCAAACATGATTCGCGAACTTAAGGTTTCTGAACATATTTTGACTAATGAGCAACAAGCTTAGGTAGTAATAAGATCTCTACTTGGTTCCTTGGAACACATGAAGGTGAATATGACTCACAATGAAAGTATTAGAACTTTCAATAATATAGAACATCATCTAGAACTGGAAACAGAGCATTTTGAGGCAATTAAGCTTTCTGATTGTGTTTATTTAACCGAGTAGAGTTCACACAAAGCTTCAGGCTTCAAGTAGAAAATTGGTCATAAGTATAACCAGAAGGATGAGAGATCTGATCCTAATTAGAAGAAGCTAAATGCTAAGAAGCGCTCAAGGGGTAGACATGCTGGCAAGAAAAATGACAAATCTAAGATGAAATGCTATAATTATAGCAAGCTGGGTCACTTCTCTCATGAGTGCATTGAGCTAAAACAGGTGAGACCTAACTTCACTTTATTAAATTATGCATTAGTTACAAGTTCTTTACTTCTAACTGATTTTCGTCTTATGTGAATTGTAGACTCAAGAGCAACAGACCATATAGCTTGTGATCATAATGCTTTTGTGGAGTGTCATCAAATTAGTCAAGGACTAGATGGATATACATGGGCAACAACTTTAGAGTTGAAGCAAAAGGAATAGGCACCTGCAAATTGACTTTGCATGGTGTATGTATTCTTTTATTACACGATGTCTTATATACACTGGAGATTTGACAAAACATGGTTATGTTCTTATTCTTCTTGAATTAGGATATAATTTAAACTTTCATAATGTTTGTTTGAAGATTTTTCTAAATTCAGTGTTTATTGGTACTAGGCATTTGGTTAATGGTTTCATTGTATTAGATACAATGCTTGATGATTCAAGTTATAATAATATTGTTTTTCACATGTTACTTTTTCAAGTAATAATGAGATAAATAAATGCTATTACTTGGCATGCTAGATTAGGTCATATAGGGTAAGAAAGAATGCATAGACTTGTAAGAGAGGGCATGTTAGGTCCACTCACCAAGGTTGAATTGCCTATATGTGAAAATTATCTAGTTGGAAAAACAATTAAAAAACCATTCAACAAAGAAATTAGAGCTGAAAAACCATTGCAATTAATCCATTTTGACATCTGTGGTCCAATAAAAGTAAGGGCTAAACATGAAGCCTCATATGTTATTACATTCATTGATGATTATTCACGTTTCAGTCATGTCTACTTGATTTCTCATAAATCAAAAGCATTAGATTGCTTTAAGTTATATCTAAACATAGTGGAGAATCAACTAAATAGTAATGTTAAAGTTTTAATGACTGACTGAGGACATAAGTACCTGTCAGAACAGTTCAAGATATTGTGTAATGAGAAAGAGATAAATAGACAGCTGACTATTCCTAAAACTCCATAACAAAATGGTGTAGAGGAAAGAAGAAATAAAACTTTGTTGGAAATGGTTAGGTAAAGGATGGTATAATCAAATCTTCCAATATAATATTAAGGAGATACTTTGTTAATTGTTGTCTATATACTTAACTGAGTTCCTTCAAAATTAGTCAATTCTACTCCATTTAAGTTATGGACAAGTAGAAAACCTGGCCTATCTCATCTGCGACTTTAGGGGTTTGCAGCTTATGTTCATAACTCCACCCATAAGTTTGGAAAATTGGGAGATAGGAGTAAAAGTATCTTTATTAAATACTCAAAATACTCCAAAAGATATATGTTTATTGGTGAACATGAAAGTGGAACTGTAACTAAACTAGAATCACGATATGTCAATTTTCTAGAAAATGAATTTTTTAGCATTGGAGAAGTTGATAAGGATTTTCAATTTTATGATTAGAAGATCTAAATGAGGTTATCACTTCCAATGTCAATGTTGACACTAGTGCAAATCCTTCGGGGATTGCTACTCGGAGTGAGAGTGAAACACCAGACACTTTCATTCCAATTGGGGAATCAACTCAGAAGAGTAGTCGTAAACCTATTCCTCGTTGTTGTTTTGAGATTAAGGGAGAAGCTTTTATGATTGCTTCACATGATAGTGAGGAGCCGAATACTTTTGACGAGGCTCTCACATCGTCTACTAGGGATTTGTGGATGAAAGCAATAGAAAAAAAGATGAAGTCTATAAAAACCAATCAGGTCTGGGACTTGATTGAACTTCCGCCTAATTGTAAAGCTATCAGAATCAAATGGGTTCTCCGAATAAAACATAAAGTGGATGGGACAATCAATAGATACAAAGCAAGATTAGTCGCTAAAGGTTATACCTAAAATGAGGGAATAAATTATAAAGAGACATTTTCTCTTGTGGTAAGGTTTGCTTCCATACAATTAATCTTGGTTATCGTTGCACATCTAGACTTTTAATTGCAACAAATGGATGTAAAAATTACATTTCTCAATATAGAACTAAATGAAGAAATTTATATGTGACAACCACAGAGTTTTGTTGTTAAAGGCCAAGAGCGCAAGGTATGCAAGCTTAAAAGATCTATTTATGGCCTTAAGCAATCATCTAGACAATGGAACTTTAATTTTTTATGGCTTCAAGATGGTTGAAGAAGACCATTGTGTGTACATTAAGAGGTTTACAAACATTTTTGTAATATTGTCTTTGTATGTGGACAACATATTGTTGACAACGAACAATAAAGAGTTTGTCAAAACTGTTAAAAATTAGCTATATTCAAATTTTGACATGAAAGATATATGTTAAGCAACTTATGACTTAAGAGTCAAAAGTTTCAAGGATCATTCAAAGAAACTTCTGGCTCTATCACAAGAGTCTTACATTAAAAAGATCTTTGAAAGATTCAACATGGCTGATTGTAAGCCAAAGAATACACTTACAGCCAAGGGACAATCTCTTAGTCTCAATATGTGCCCCAAGACTCCTCAAGCGAAGGAAAGATTTACTAGAGTCTTATGCAAGGCCTGATATTAGTTATGTTGTCGAACTGTTAAGTGAATATTAGTCTCATCTTTGTCAGAAGCATTGGAGTGCTGTCAAGAGGATTTTAACATATCTCAAAGGCACTGTAAATTATTGTTTATGCTATTAAGAAGGTCGTTTATGACTTGTTAGATATTCAGATGCCGACTAGGGTGGCGATTTAGATGAGCGCAAATCAAGGGGTGGTAATCTGGATGAGCGCAAATCAATTTCAGGATATGCATTCTTACTAAATAGAGGAGCAATTACATGGAGTAGCAAGAAGCAAACATGCATGGCTTTATCGACAATAGAAGCCGAATATATTGCATGTTCTGCAGTAGTGCAAGAAGTTGTGTGGCTTAAGAGATTTATTGAGGACTTAGAGATTAGTACTAGCAATGTTAGTCCAATAACTATTACTGTGACAGTCAAGCTGCTATCTCTTTCTTTAAAGATTCCAAAATACCATACCAAGTCGAAACACATTAAGACTAAATATAATTTTATAAGAGACATTTTGTTTTGGAAGGAAGTAGCCATACAATATATATCTACGTATAACATGATAGCTAATCCACTTACCAAAGTTGTAATAAGGGATGTATTTACCTTTCATGCTAAATCATTGGGGCTGTGTAGATTGTAATTTTACATTGTTAAGATGTACTTATTTGTTGTAAACACCTTTATTACATGAGTTGGTTTGAAATGTAATAATGTCTCTTATTTTAATTTTTTCTATGAAAGGCATAATTACATACATATAAAAGTATGTCATCAGGTCAAGATCAGCTTTCTTACATAAGTGGTCACCTTAATTGCTCTGGGAGCAAGCTAAGATTAGACAAGTAGAATAATAAAACAATATGTTTATTTTAAGTGCTAAATAAAAGAAGTTATTGTACAAGTTTTGTTGCCTTGATTAGAATCAAAATGAGGTCTTACATGATATTTATCATAGACCAACTATGATGTACCCCACCATCATGGAGACCTGATTAAAGCTAGATGTGAGATCTTATTTTGGCGTTAAAGGAAAATGTTCATTTTAAGAACTCAGGTCAATCGCTGTAGAAGAGCGACTAGATTAAGACCTGGACAGTGAATTGAATTAATGAGACATATGCCTTAAAATGAAAGATTCACTATAATGTGTGCATCCTACAACGCATGCTTGGTGACAAAAATGGAAAATGAGAGAATTTTCCTTCTTCCTCATTATGTAAGTTATATATAACTTTCTATAAGTTAAACCAGGTATCCTTAGGACTATCAACTGTGTTTTTGAGATCTCATACTAGTGTCTGCTACTTTAGCATGTTATCTGTGACCTTAACATGATTTGGTCTATAAAACATGACTAAGAAAGTGACTATTTTGGATTGATGAACATGAGTGTGATCAGAATATTTAATTTCTCTTTTATGTGATTCAATGGTTGACCAATTGTATAATATCTTTGGGATATTACAATTGAGAATACATAAAGAGATTGTGCAATTTTAGCATAACAAAAAGATTTAATATGCTTAATATTAAAATAAATTAAATCTGGGATACAATGAACATATTTTGAAATTCTCTTGCATACGATTGCAATTGAGATATCTCTTGCTTGAGTTAGTAATCGGGATATGTTTTTTGACTCGCTAAATGGGTTTTTGGATATGTTCATGGTCACACGATGTGTTTGCCTATATGATTGAAGATATATAGTTGTTCATTTGTTTCTTTGTTCACTATTTTAGTGCTTTGACGTCGTCTCATCATGTGCAAGTGAGACATGTTTGATGGGTGGGTCGCCCATGATGGGCCAACCCAACCCGATCTGTACATGGCAAATAGTTACCATATGCAATTATGGGGAGTTGAAGCACTAAAAAATATATAGATAAAACTCCCTAAAAAATATATAGAACGTAGAGAAAAGTTTCAGTGAAGAAAGAACAAGAACTTTGAACAACTTATGAGAAAAAAGGTATTTATACTGTGACTAGAGGAGGATTTTCAGTTGTGATTTCTTTTCGATTATTGGTGTGATCTAACAGTCGATTACTTCGCTGCTTAATTCGTGAAGAAAGGTATTTCTAAATTCTTATTTTTTCTTTCAACTATTATAATTAAGATTATAATTAAGGAGTATTAGAAACCCATTTCCCAAGAAAACTCGATTACAAGAGCTATGATTTTTTCTTTTTTTTTTCTGTTGTACATCAATAGTATACATACAATCAGCCAATAATTTGATAATTCATATGTGCATATGCATTTTAACTCGAAACAGTGGATCTCATACAACCCAATGATTAATAAATAGATAATACAGATTATATCAAATCAATAACTTAAAATTTGTGTTAAAAATTTCAAGTTCAAATAAAAAATCCAACCTCTAGTTTATATGACAGCAAGCTATACAAAAAATTGAGTCACCATTCCTCTATAAATTCCTATGAGTAGGAGTAGAATTATTGACTATAAAGAAAAGTCAATCATCAATAAGTCTAGATGAGTCAAGTTTGACTTACCATACTACTATTGTTGATAATTATAGGAGTGTGACAAAGATGAAGGTACAGATTCTTCTTTGACAAAGAAGTAATCGAAGGTGAATCAAAGACCAAATTGGAAATGATCTGCTTGTGATCGAGCAACAGAAATTTCTCCCACATAGGGTTCATTTGAGATTAAGATTAGACAATTATAATTTAAAAGTTACATCACTAAAGTATTTAATAAACACTAACTGCTCTATTTTTTTAAAAGTTATGTTGATATGATTTTTCACTTGTATAATAAAAAATCTATTATATCTTTAATAATTTTGTCAAAATTATTTTTAAAAAATTACATATACTAACTCCCATGAGATAACTAGAGATGGTCAATGGTTGGTTAACACAACGCTTATAAAATTGTTAACTAAAAAATGGCTAATCTTATCTCCTCTAGTCTTGCTATGAAAGAACGAACGACATAAGCTAAATAATTTTCATCCCCGTACTTGGCCAGATCTTTCCTCTATTGATTTACCAGGGCACCGGTGATCACATTGAATACAGAGAGAACAAATACAAAATGCAGAACCGATATATGAAAAAAAAAATTGTTAAAAGGGGAAAAAAATTCGAACTTCAGCTTTGTTTATCACGGATTTTTCTCAAGGAAGTAATTGCATTAATCAGCCATTATTTACATACAAATCAGTATTTTATGTAATTCAATGCATCAGCCTTTTTTGGGCCTGACCTCAATTCCTTGTATAATAAGGCCATCGCTACCGCCAAACCTATTAAAATCAAATAGGGTACATAACAACGTCCCATCATCTCCATTTTTATTGAAGAACTCACCCATCTCAATCTCCATCCATCCATCTTTTCTGTTATAAAACAACTCAGGTGTATTTCTTGAAGGATCTAAGAACGGTCTTTGCCTTTCCTTATCATTGATTCCTTCAATGTAGACCCCAGATGCGAAATGTGTTCCTTGAAGTCCATAGATGGACTTGCCAAACTTGAACACAAGGTAAGCTGCATAGTTAGTTTTGTGAGACAAAATTCTTGTCTCTATCCTTGCGTTGACTTCGAAGAACCAAAAATACAAAAAATACGCGAGCTCAGCCACCTCAGGAAACCTGCCAATGCATGGAGCAAACGAAGTCGTACTGTTAGTAAAAGCACCTTCCCATCATTGTGAGTAGGATTTGAATGTTAAATATGTTCTGTTTCAATTCAAGAAATTTTAATGACTGAATTAGTTGGCTTCCACAAAACTGATGATGAACTAATTGATTGTAATACTAAAGATAAAAGTTGAAATTACCTAGACTCTGGAAGCGAAGTCCATTCCCAAAAGTTGGGTGTACTTCCCAATTCTATACAAAGGCCTCTTGCCCCAACCATGTAACATTTTTTCCCAGTCTCTTTCTCAAGTGCAAAGCTCTGTTGAAGGACACACAATGACCATATGTTAGCCAGGTAATAATTTTTCGAATTTATACTATGTGATACGTTTATGCAAATACAATTGGATGGGACATACTTTAAAGTACGATCTTAATTTTCTGGACTTCATAAGATTAAGGAGACTATATAAGAAAAAGTCGGCTACGTGATGACTTCAAGGTAGTTAAAGCTAGCAAGTCATTTTTTGGATACTATATACAATGAACAATAAGGCAGGGCATACAAAATCAATTATATGAACCAGCCAATCAAGCTTTTAGTAAAATAAAAATTCTTTTATCATTTCTCAATTTGAACACCGGCTTTAATTTTCATTGTTAATTCAATTAGCAAATTTAGGAGTCATAGGCATAGTCTATAAACTTGAGTGGTGATGAATAGTTAATAGAGTAATGACTCAAAACTTACAATGGTACCATTGTTGATGAAGATGGGGTGGTGACAAAGATAAAAATAA
The DNA here is from genome assembly GCA_030449905.1 of Luvunga scandens. NCBI lineage: Eukaryota > Viridiplantae > Streptophyta > Magnoliopsida > Sapindales > Rutaceae > Luvunga > Luvunga scandens. Next base: position 35,627 of record JASUUG010001062.1, on the reverse strand, counting down.
AGATCTTTCTTAGACAAGGAAGTGATTAAAGATGAAGAAGAGACAGAGTTGGAAATGATCAACTTGTAATCGGTTGGCAGAAACTTCTCCCACACCAAATCCGAATCCGCAGCTGATTTGAATACAGGAGATACCACCGCTAGTCTACAAGCATCGCGAGGAGTTGTAAGAGAAATTATGTGCGAAATGCACTCTACTGGCAGAGCATTTGTAATATCCATTTTACCTGTTCTGTTTACACATTAGGCAAGAAGTGAGTTTTTATAGGAAACACTCACAAGGCCTTCTTTGTGAAGATGTTGGTTTCTTTTAACGACTTCTTTGGGAAGTTAAGGGCAAATAGTATCCAACTACATCGAAATGTTGTTTCATTTTGTAATTTAAGAGGATCCAAATAAGCAAAATTTTAAATTATCTTTAGTTTTTCCAGATTAATTTAATAAGTTGTCTAGAAAATTTCCTTTTTTTAAGCACACAAATTTATATGAGGTGAAGAAGAAAAAAAACTTAATTAGTTTATAATTTTCCCATATAAGATATGATAAAATTTATCACACAATACATGAAGTTGAAAAAAAAATAATATATATTGCATGCTCCAAAATTTTGATGCCCCCCTTCAATTTCTGCAAATGGAACATACTGAACACGCTACTCTACTGTGGATGAAAGATTTTTTTTTTTTTTTTCCTTCATAGAGTATTAATAATTTGATCTCGGTATCTAGAAGTTGAAAGTAAAGATCCTTTTTTATCTCTGTCATTTTCTTTTAGGAATTTATTTACGTATTTACTTATTTTACAATAAATTATAATAAGAATAGTAATCTTATTTGCTTTCAACATTTTGCACAACAGGACCCGGCCCATTTAGGAAATACTCGCCCAGCCTCAAACAAACGCAAACTTTGAACCCAATTTTGAACTTATCAACATGAAAAATTGAAAATGATGTCCGAAAGATGAAGCATCAGTAATATATATAATACGACTTTGATCATAAAAGTAGCATATTATGCCTATCTAATGATCTTGAATACATCTTAACATTAACATACTCACCACAAATTGTTGCTGTGCCAAAGATATAATTCAATCTATCAATCATTTTTAGGCCTAAGCTCAATTCCTTGTATAGTGGGGCCATATACTTGGTGTTGGATCTACCAAAATCAAATAGGCTACACACTGATATGCCATCATCTCTATTTTCAACGAAGTACTCACCCATCTCAATCTTCATCCACCTGTCTCCTCTAACTTGAGATAGTGGAGCCTCATTACTTCAAGGATCTAATATCAGTCTTAGCCTTCTTGGACAAAAGATAAGCTGCCTACTTGATACATAAGGACAGAATTATAGTCTCTATACTAGCTTTGACATCAAAGAACCACACACACACTTGAGTTCAGCTACCTCAGGAAACTTGCTATTGCATTGCCACACGCATGGAGTAAATGAAGTCATAATATATGCTGGTAATTATAGCCTCTCCCCTCCTAGGTGAACATGGTTTGAACCCTAGATCTTTTCTTTCAACGCAGGAAATTTTACCGACTAAACTGGTGGGTACCCAAAAGGACCGATGAAATTAATGGTAATACCAAAAATAACAGGGCAAATTACCTAGACTTTAGTAGAGAAGTCCAATTCCAATAGTTGAATGTACCTTCTCATACTAGACAAAGCCCTCTTGCCCCAACCAAGTAACAGTTTTTACCACCCTCCTTCTCTAGTGCAAAGCTCTGTTGACAGACAATAACAATGTTAGATTAATTTCCCCATTCTATTGGCCAGTGCTGCAGACAAATACATAATACATGTATGGTTTTTGCATGCAGTTGAATATAATAAGCTTTACTATAAGAACTAATTAGATATTAAAAACTCATAGCATTAAGTATCTAATTAAATAACTATATAAGAAACATCTAGTCAGTTATCTGATAACTACATATATAATGAAGCTTTTTTTATGCTACTTCATATTACTATTTATGATGAAGTAGAAGTTTTATATTGCATGTAATCCTAGTTCACAAGAAAATACAATTAGACGCACTATGTAATCATATTTCACAAGAAAATGCAAGTACAATCACTATGTAACATATTTCATCAAGTTATATACCATCAGCCAATAAAATCATAATATATATGTGCATGGTTTTGTATATTTGACATAATTCATTAGCTAAGTCTACATATACAGCAAGAAATACAAAAATTGATTCACCTAATTCCTCTAGAATTTAAAAGCAGAGTTAATCACCAGGCAATTAATTGATGGGGCTTTTCACCAAATACTTTAATAGCTCAAAAATTATTTAAATATCCCTCTATTATTGGCTTTCATGGATACCCTAAGAAATGCATGTAAAGTTAAAAATACTCTTAGTGAATACATCAAATCTAATCTTTCTCACTCTCTTCTTACAGTTAAATAAGCCTTCAAAAATTTCTCAAAACTTCTTAAAATTTCTCGAAACCTCCCAAATAAATATAACTATTTATTCACATCTTTAATTCCTATAAGTTTTTAGTTGAAAGAAAATGCATTACTCATTAACCCAAGAAGGTTTGTTAATGTTGTTGGGTCTTTAAGTTTTACATTTCCTAGAAAAAAAAAATAGATATTTTCCTCATGTACGATAATAAAGATCCTATAGAACTGCTCTGCTTTGTACATGATTGTGAGTTCTCTTCAGTGCAACATTATAATTGCTCGAGATGGTATGTCTATATCCTTATTCTTGTTCTTGTAAGTAATCAAGATGGGAAAATTTGGAAAGTGGAAGAGAGCATTGGTGGAGGCTCTGTGTGATTTTGTTAAGCCAGTTACCTATATGGAACACTCTTACATTGTTCATGAAGGAGATCCAACTGACCAGTGCTTTTTGCGGTGCAAGTTAACCTACAGGCCGACAACTCCGGAAATTTAACAACAGCCTTCCTGGGCACTGATAATTATCTTAAATATGGTGACATTTGTGGAGAAGAACTTGTCGCTTGGGCTCAGGTCGCTTGCACTAGAACTGACCTCCCTACCTCAACAGGAACCATTCAAGCACTTACAAAAGTTGAGGCCTTTGTTCTCAGTGCCGATGGTTTATTACTCTTTGAGGGGAAATGAGTAGCTCCATTCATTAAAGTAGGTCGATTTTTAAAATGATTCCGGGAAATTGTAAAAGGAATTTTCTCATTTTCTGGTAGCCGTGCACAAATAGTCACTCAGGTGTAAGAGCAAGCCAACAATACTTCAGCAGTGACTGACCTTCCCGTCTCAACCAGAACTGTTCAAGCACAAAGTTGAAGCCTTGTTTCTTTGGCTAATGACTTGAAAGTGTATCACTCATTAAGCATAGTGGGGCAGCTCTATTTATCCAAGCAGCTTGATTCATAAAATTGCTCACGGGTGCTTTGAAAGGAACTTTTTCTCATTTAACAAGGAATGCAGCTTGTGGAACCTCATTTTATTCCTATGTGATGGGTAGAAGAGAAACTTTTAAGTAGGAATGGGGCACATTATTATATATTTTCAAGATTTTTTTTTCACCCTCCAATTTCAATGAGTTTAACCAAGTTTATTCACTTATTGAAAAAAGAAAAAGAAAATTAGGGGTCAAGTTTTATCAATTTCCATTTAGAACATGGGTCCCTCTGAAAAACGACCAAAGTTGTTGGATCATTTAGTCAAAGTAAACTAATAATAATAATAATAATAATAATAATAATAATAATAATAATAATAATAATAATTTTTATTATGGGAGCAATTAGCATTTCATTATCACAATTACACAACTATATTATTTAATTTCACAATAATCAATTATAATACAACAATACATAAATCTAATTCCATAAATCATAGTAATGATTAATAAAAATTAAAATTACAATACTGGATTAACAATTACAAGAAGTCATGATCAATTATAACAAGTCACAACTTATAATTACGAAATACGGATTATGACAAATTACAATTATGAAAGTACATCAATTATTAATCATGAAATAATATTTATTAATCACAACTATGGATACTGTAAACAAGTAAGGTTAATTCCGTCTCCATCTTATTTGCAAGCCAAACAATTTGACATGTGCTGATGTAAACCCCCTTGGCCATGGGCTTTTGAATAACTAACTTCTCGATAACAATAGTTACACTTGTAGATCATTCGTTTATAAGGAGAATGCAAACTATTATCTATTATTTACTCCCTTATTGTAGTAAAATTTTGGAAAAGTTTATTTAGATGACGCCTTCTAGGCTGATTTAACCTTGGATTGTTGTGTTGTTGGGGCCTTATTGCATCGACACCATGTTCTTGAGGGTGTTGAGGTTTTTTTGCATTTAGATTATGTTATTGAGGATCCATAGTGATTTTGGAATATTGAAAATGATTGAAAAGAAGAAGAAGAAGAATTGTAATAAGCTTAAGATATTCATGAGTTACAACTTACAAGTGTGAATTATCATAGTCTATTGGTTGTGCACATAGTTATTGGTTAGTAATAAAAGAACAAAAATTAATTTGGTTAGTTTGGTAGGAGGGAGTAGTTGTTTACGTAGGAAATATCAAGTGAAATATAAAAACTTGTGTTGTGAACTTGTGATTTGTGAATCTTGTGATCTTGATTCTAATGAAGCCATAGAAAAAATTATTAAATTATTTAAAAAGTTAATGAAAAAGTAAAACTTAAAGAAATGAAGAACATTTCAAAAAAAAAAATGAAATGAAGAAATTTGCATTGTTGACATGAGCCGGCCAACAAAAAGTATTGAATTTGATTGATTATTTAAAAAATAAATAAAGAAGTATTGAACTATAATTTGAGATTTTTAATATACAAGCTAACAAGTATAATGCTCACAATTGTTTATTATACAAATGAGAAGTTATCCACCGACCACCGGATTTTTTCTATTTTTTCAAAAATACACAATTTCTGTTTTTTTTTTTTGCTTAAATTACACCTGAAGTTATAATTTTTTCACTTTTCCACTTTCGTCTGTTGACCGTTAAGATTCGTTAGTTTTTTTAGTAAAATGACGATTTTACCCCCCAAATGTAAAATTACAATTTCATCATATAGCATTAATTTTGAGGGGCAAAACAGTCATTTTGTTAAAAAAATAACGGAATCTTAACGGTCAACAGACGGAAGTAGAAAAATGCAAAGAATTGTAACTTTATGTGTAATTCAGTAAAAAAAAAAAAGGAATTGTGTATTTTTTAAAAAGTCTGAAACATTAAGTGGTCGGTGGATAATTTCCCTATATAAAATCATAAATTGCATTTTCGATGCACTGCACACAATTTTGAATTTTCAAATTTCACAAATTAAAATAGTCAAATTGATATGACTACCCAATTTTACAGCCCTTTGCACGACTGCACTGATTAAAAATTAAATTCCTTTAATCATTTAATAATAAAAAAATTAAAATTGATTTGATTACTCATTCAAAATATTAAATTGATTTGATTACTTGATACTCACCCAATGGACACAACAAATAAAAACTTGCATTTCCTAAGAGGGCTTGACACAATTTTTATCAAGGTAAATTTGGATTAAGCAATACATATTCTAATGTTCAATAAGTATTATATTCTAATGTTCAATAAGTATTGACTTCACATAGAACTCTAGCTTATCTTTTGTTACTCAAAGGTAAGGGTATTGCTTTTAGTGTTGATACTAATCGTAATGAATTGCAAAGGTATTGTTTTGCCAATCTTGAAGATTTAGTAACTCCTTCACATTTGCAAAATTTTGATATTTTAGAATTTTGTGATCTACCAGCCCCTCCAACTTCAATTGTAGTATTAGAGTTAGCTTTTAGTACATGTGGATAATTTTAAATGAATGTCGGTCGAATTTGTCATCATACACATTAGACTCTTTAATGTGTTTGAAAGATTGGGAAGATGCTGAAAATCAAGTGCAACAAAATTGGCAAAATGCTTTGATGAAACAAATTGAGAGTGTGGATTTTGAAAAAGCGGAAGTGGATCTAGATTATGCATAACAGTTAACATTGAACTTACCTTCAGAGACTAGAGACTTTCTTTCTTCGTAACTTTTTGAAATAAATTTTACTAGTGGAAAGGTTGTAAATTTACAAATCATAGATAGTTTAGTAGGTGCCAATCTATTTGGGATATACTGTTAACTATAGTGATGCAATGTTACAACTAATTTCATGTAAACTACTAATACTTTACTTGCATTTGAGCTCCATTGAATGAAAATGCAACTTTTAATTTATCATAAAACATATTTCATTCATAATTTTATTTTTTATGTGTGCGTATGAAAAATATTTCATTCACAAATGAAACATATCTCCTTTAACTAATTTGTGATTTCATAAATGAAACATTAATGTTGTAAAATTCGAGATTTATCATTTATAAAATCATGATTTTAATAATTTTATTTATTAAAAATTTAAAATCATGATATCATTTATTCATTTAATAAATTATAAACATAAAACAATTGGAATTTTTTTGAAACTAAGACTTAAATTATTTTTTAAAATCTACGGTAATAAAATATATTAAAAAGTTTAATTTTAAGTTATTTGTAAAACTATAACATTTTATGTTTATTTCTAATTAGAAAATTTTAATTTTATATATTTTGGCCCACATGTTATTGATGGCCCACGTGCTGGCCCACGTGTTAGCCCACTAATGAAGCATGCTTATTGCGAGTCTTTGCACGTGTCATGCTTTAACCCATCTCTAATCATGTCATACTTTTAAAGCTTGCATACTTAAAATTCGAAGCCCAGCCCAGCTTGCGTGCATGCCATGCAATGTCGCGTGCCTTACCAAAACATGCTCATGCAGGGCCGTGTTGTACGAACACGTATTGTGCTAATGCCGTGGCATGTGCCCCCTTGTCCATTAGCCATCTCTATACTGGAGCAGTGAGTTTAGGCAATAGGGTACCCTTTAGCACTTTGTTTTAGTTGTTTATCTTTTATAATTTAAGCAAAATAAGCTTCAACACTAAAAATGCATTACATGGCTTAACAAGTTCTTGCTCTTAACTGATGATGTAATGGTTATTGAATGTGAAAAGGTAGTTTGATTGGTGGTATTGAAATTGTGTTTGAGCTCACGATCATCTTAAATGTATTGTCATTTTAGTTAGACGTTAAAAATTACTTGAAGTGATGCAATTTATTTGATGTCAAAGTGGTCAAATTTGATTTTTTTTGTTTCCTTTTTTTGGGTTATGATCTAGAGTGTCTATGATTTAATTAGTTCAAAACCTAATCAAACCTGTTTCTAACATTTATTAACTCTTTCTCATTGTACCATTTTTTAGCCTTATTTACATGGACATTGAGGTAGTGATTGATGGTGAAATGATTAGAGTTGGTTTGTAATCCTTGTGTAGTACACTTTAAAAATGCTATATAATGTGTGGGAAGCCTATGAGATATGCTGAAAAAGTGAATTTTAGGATCTTGTTTTTTTAGCAAAATTCTAAAGAAATTTTGTACAATAACTCAAAACACCAAAATGCCATTAAACAACTGAGAGACAAGTCATATGCACAGGTTACGTTCGCAATCAGAACTAAATTAGATTTAGGGGCCACCACCTATAGAAAGTCTGAGAACGATGTAGATGTAGCACTAGGTTACAGTATCAGCACTCCAATTGAGTAGTTCCATGTTTTGTTGGATAAGAAGACTGAATTTGAGTGGTTTGACCTTGTTGAAGTAAACGATATTATGGTGCCTGGCTTAAAGAAAGCCATAATATCCTCATAATTTGAAAATAGAGTATTATTATAGAGGATTCATTGGAAGAGTGACAATGAGTTGAAGCTACAAGTAACGAATCAGTGAAGGCCACAGTTACTTAAGAATAGGAAGAACATGATAAATGGTGTACAGTGATGGACAACTTACACAATTAACATCTCACTACATGTACATACACTTTAAGTACATACATATAAACATAAACATGCTCAAAATAGTGAGCTTACGGCTTAATAAGTAGATATATATATATATATATATATATATATATATATATATATATATATATATATATATAAAGTAGTGCACTAATGCTTATGCAAAATCACATGACATAATTCTACACTGAACACATTACATAAGCAAATGTGAAATCATACATATATAAACAACAAAATTGGACCAAATAGTATCTAAGAGAAATAACTCTCAATACTCGTCAGGATCATCATCGCACAAGTAGAGTGAGGAAAATCCTCTTAATACTAAGTGGAATTTAACTACATTGCACAAGTAGAGTGATCTAACTTTCAATATGCATGCACAAAGCCGATTAGGAAGGAACACATATGGTGATTAGCAATCACATCTCATGACTTAATCATATTATCAAAGTTATATGTTTCACAGAATATATAATGATAATAATAGTAATCTACTCACAACTCCTGTTTTCTTCTAGGATTCGTTGGGGCAATTGGGGCTTCCTAAAATCTCAAATTTCTCTTAAAATAAAAGGTTTAAAAATTAACTGTTGAAACTGACATAAAAACCTATACGTATGACATAAATTAAATCATAATTATCTAAATTTTATAAATTTGTTATCCACTGACGCATTGGATATAGATCTAACTACTAAATTATATTTCCTACAACTTTCCTCTCAATTCCTCTTTTCAACTTCTTTTTGACTCTTGGTTATTTTTTCTTCTCCTTTTCTTTTTCTCTTCTTTTTTTATTTCTTTTTCTTTCTTTCTCACATTCTCTTTCAATTTCTTTTTTCTTTAAATTGCTTTGTTTCGTCTTGATTTGTGAAACAATAGAGTTGCTTCAATTCCTTCACATTATATATGGCCACCGACTCAAGCAAATGTGAAACATATAGGTGCATCATATGCCTCATTTAAGTTGTACGTGCATTACCTGATGATACCTTTGAGTTATGGAGGATGTTTTCGAGAGAAAAGTTGTCGACCTAAAGGTGAAGCGTTGTGATTGTGTAAAGTGTAAAGTGTCTGGTTTCCATGATAATGATTTGAATCTTTGTCTTCATTGCTTACTTTTCTTACCTACTCATTTGTAAATTGTTACATACTTTCTTATACAAATTTTTATCATTAAAGAACAATTTACCCAATTTTAGAGAGCTAATAAATAATGATTGCTACAACATTAGCTTTGGTGGCAAGGTAGTTTTTTGTATAGTAACAATAAAGCCAGGGCTTATACCATACTACAAATTTTTTGGAGGGATAAGATGATACTTCATCTTACCTGTGTGCGTTTTAAATGGTACAAATGTTGCATTAACTTTTACTCAACCACATAGAATGGTTTGAGTCTTTTTGTTTATTTTTGTGTCTTTGTGTTTATTTTTGTGAACTGTGTGATACATAGATACTCACACCATTAACAAGGCTTTTTAGTTTAGCCGTTGATAGTTCTGAACTTACAAACTACTTAAAGTTGCTTCTTTTTAAATATGGGCTGCTACGTATACTCTGTGTGAATTTGCATCTATTGATTCAATCAACATACGTTTCAAAACAAAAAGAATTTGGAAGCCATATAGTAATTTCAGCCTTACTCCTTATTCTCTCTTAAATAAAGCAAACAAATCCCCTGTCTGTTAAAGAAAAAGTCCTTTCTTCTTTGATCGGAAAGCTGATGTAAAGAAAAAAGGTGAAACTTTCAATAGTTAATGAGTGTTATATCACATGCTTCTGGTCGCAATCAATATAAATTATTCCTCAAGACAAGAAAGTGGACACGCAAACAAACTAAACTTGCATTAGTAGGATGTACAACCTAAGTATCAATGACTTCAACAACTGCTTGTGCATCCATCTAGTTAAATTCATCTGGAATGAAGGAGTGAGCCCCTAAGAGGTTAGACACCGAATCATGATAGCTTGGAAGAGTATGACACGTGGATGAGGAAATAAACACAGTTATATCACTTATTAAAATTCAGATGGGTAGTAGTTGATCTTTTTTTTTTTTTCAGAAAACGTTAGGTACAAATAGAAGGGTTCTGGAAAGAATGCCTTGGCACGCTCGTATTAGAAGTCAAAGAAAAAACTTGGGTCTAAACTCTCAACTTGAAAGAAGGGAACTGAAAGAGCAAAAGTGTCATCTACCTTTGCAAATGAATTTTTTACCAGGCTAATGTGAGTTCAATGGAATAAATAGATCGGACCTACTTTACGAGCGTACGAGCCATTACTGGTGGGCTTAGAAGATATTAAGGAAGAGGGCTTACATTGCCAAAGATGGAGCAACTTATTTAGTTCTCACTTTCAGCTCTACATTATATTAGTAGATGCCACTTCCTCTTCTTTCTCACCTCTCATTTCGAAGAGTTCCCATATATCGGTAATAGGGTTTGTTGATTTGGAATCACGCTCTATAGGACTTGAACTTATGACATTAGGTTTTTTTTTGTTAATAAATCCGAATTCAAGTGAGAATTACAGGATGGATGAGATTACAATGATCAATACCTATGATTTTATTAAATACTAAATAATCAGACATCTTCTTCAGTGTCGATTGCTAATGAGGTGTCCTTGACTAACACAGAGTGCGCAAAGAATTTCACTGGCTTGGCCTTAGTTAAGATCTTAGCCTCTGGAAAGAGAGGTAGCTTGCATAAGAATATGAGCCCGAATAATACCCAGAAAGTGACTTCTATCAGTACTAGTCAGCTACCATTGGCTTTAATCCTGTTAAGAACCTTATCAAGGTAGGGTTATCCCCTAGCCCGCTTGAAGATACTCATTCGAAAGGATATAAAGTAGCCTCGGGAGGAAGCAGATCCACTAGAAGGGCTTCGGAGGGAATTGGTGTTGTATTGGCTGATTGTACCACAACCATTGATGATTGTTGACACTTGTGTTGTTGCTGGATTTTATTGATATTTAAATATCACATTGCTACATTTGGTTGCTTGACTTTTTTTACTTCGAATAAATGTTGTCGATGAACTGATTACATGTATATTAATATTATTGAGCCATGTTTATACACATGATTGGATTTATAATTGATTCTTTCACAGACACTAAGAAATTTTTATTTGCTTGCTTCGTAGTGGCATTTTGTCCGTTTCTCAATTATATGTGGATGCTGATAATGGCTTATAGCTCAGTCGCTTCTTTTTTTCTTTTTTGAAGTATATAGGAGTGGCTTGATTGACTTTGTGTTTTATTTCAACTGAGAGTTATAAATGTATTTAACTTAGAAAGCACCATTGCGTTTGACTTATAAAGTAGCAAACGCATTTTTAGTCACCACTAGTACATTTAGTTTAGGAAGCATTAGACATTTAGACTTAATGACACACAACATAAGGTATATCACAAGATTGAATAAAAAGATCAGGACATTGAATACAACCATAACCTTACCAATAATTGCACCCTTCGTAGATTTTTGTGACTTCTCCACCATGGCCTTCTATGCTTTCACATCATTTTTCAGTTATTGCTAGTATCTCATAGTATCTCACATCCTTCAAATAAAGCTCCATTGTTAAACATCTCTATTAGGTACCCGCCACTTAACATATCCGCAATCATTTTTTTTTTTGGCACAACGGTAATAAAGCATATGTAGATTGTCATTGATTATGAAATCTTCAAATCTAGTCTCATGTAGCATTTGCATACCTTGTTTAAGAACCTAATGAGCTTGCTATTGATGATATTCCTCCAAACTGGTTCATAAAATGTGTTTGATCGAATCAAATTGTTTGAACTTTGTGAATCCATTGATGTGCAAAAGTGTTCCAGCTTTAAATAATGCTTGGGAAATGTTGAGTTTCTTAATTGATTATTGAAAAAGATTTTATATGAAGTCTTTGTGCTGGATTTTAGCTTGACCAACCAAACAATAAAAATAAAGGAAAAAAGAATTGATGCTGGAGGTTGCCTAGCTATGTCTGAGGTGTTCTCAAGCAAATGGAGCAGGGTAACTACGTTGGAGAGCATTGATGAAGAGGAAGAGTGAGCTAAGGAGAAAACGAGGTTAAGTGTCACCAAGTTTAAACCAAACAGCTCCTACAAGACAAAGCTAGATGCTAGCATTAAGAGTGGAGCTGGTGGTGGCCAACGCAAAGCTAGATGCTAGCTAAGGAGAAAACGAGGTTGAGTGTCACCAAGTTTGAAGCAAACAACTCTTGCAACACGAAGTTAGATGATACCGTTAGGGGCGGAGCCGGTGGTGGCTGACAATCACACTCCCATGCTTAAATCAGACTATGCAAGACAGAAGATTGCTCTAATGTCACAAGGGAACCACCAGCCACTCTTTTACCCCTTGCTCTATAGACCACTACAAAGGGTAGCTAATACGGTGCTTGTTTATTAGCTTAACTAAGGAATCTTTCTTGCTATTGGTTCCTTATATTTAGCCAAAGGTGATATATTTTTTATTTTACAAATGATGGCTTGCATTGTTCATGTGTGCTCTTAACAATCGAAATTTTTGAGTTCTGATTATGCCCTTTGAAATCACATGTCTTTTCAGGTTTTCCATTTTGTGAGATGAGCTTCCCTCCCAGCCTCCTCTAGTTGTCCTACCAATCTGTTTAAATTGTTGTGGCTTTAGTCGTTTGACCCCCTTTTTGCCACACATCGTCATCCTGTTGGTCCACATTTGCTTCCAAAATTTCCCCTAAATATCAAGAGATGTATAATTATTTATTAAATGATAAATTTTTAATCCTTATAAAATTATTGATTTATCCATCTCATAATTTAATAGATGAATATCACATTACTTGACATAAAACTTATTAAAGCATTACTTCAAAAGAATAATATTATGAACATAAAAATCTAAACATTGAAAAATGACTAACAAATGATATACCCACTTTTCCTTGTTGGCTAAATTTACCAACTATTATCCCTCTAATTAAAGTATTTTCAGTAGATTATTTTAGTATAAACATAACACAAGCGCGCACTCGTACACACACACGCGTGTGTGTGTATTGTAACATACTTATCAGTGTTAAAAAAGAAAGTTATCAATTGTTATTGAAACATTGAACAATTTCAAGAGCTTCATGTGGCTCGTTTCTTTCGAATAAGGGTAAACATCTGATGGATATTAGTAGAAATAGATTTTGACCGTAGTATTATATATATATAATTTTATTTAGGGATGGGGAATTGTCAACCCCCATGTTGTTGCTAACAAGTTCAAGCTCTCTCAAAACCTGTCCAAATTTAAACGGACCAAGCTTGGACAGGCTTGTCCAAGCTACGACTTCCATTAACTTTTTAAATAAATTTTTAATAAAGTTAAAAGGAAAAAAATACTTAAATTAAAGATGATTATTCAATATATAATAGATTAATAGTCTAATACACAAAATACTAATAACACATTATAATAAACAACAAATAATGCTTATAAATTATAAATTATAATTAATTTTTTTTAATTTATAAATTATACAGACCAGACTTGACCAGAATAAGCCTCTAACCATGCCCATTCATAACGGATTTTAAAATTTTTGGCTCATGTCCATGGCCTCATTACGAAGGCCAGACCTAAAACCACACCACAACCCCCCCAAATTTTATCACTAAGAAGCTAATTACTTTTTACTAAAAAAGCATAGAGTTCCATGTAAGTGCGGATCTACTAGTCGTTTTCTTTTCGCTTCAGTTTCGAAGAAGGCGACCCGTAGTTGATTCGTATATTTTAAAATGGGTGAAACTTTTGATATTTTAACAACGGGGTTGGTTTGGAAATCAAGCGATGGTCTTGGATCGTTTAGTCAATAAGAACAAAACTATTTTTATTAAGAAAATGGAAACTTTTTGCTTGCACTCTCACTGTCAATATGTTCTCAGTTCTCTTGCTGAACGTTAAAATCTAATTTCTAATACTATTTATTTCCATACTGTAAATATTAAGTTAACCAGATCTTTATTTCCTATTGAAATGCTGATTCTGAAAGTTGCCTATTGATCGTGCAAGTAACTTTTGATTGGTTTTTTTTTTTTAATTTGCTCTAGAACAAATCTTTTTCTGTCAAAGATATTAAACTGTTCTTAAAAAAAAAAAAAAAAAAAACATTATGTTGATCAGGTCTCAGCAGGATTTGACTTTAGAGGAAGATAGAACAAGGCTGCATTTGCGGGAACATGATCGAGACGGTAGACAGTCAGTCCCACGGAGGTTCCGACGTTCTGGTAATTATAGTGGGGGCGGATTGTAACAAAAAGTTTTAGACTTTATGAGCATCCAGAAGGGCCGCATGGGAATCCAATGTTTGTTTTGTTGTCTATGTTATCCATGCTTATGGACCCTCTTTTCTTGTACATTCATATGACCAAAGGTGAAAAAAGTACTTCAAATTGGAAAATGATGGGGGAAGTATTTCACCTTTTCTTTTTTGTTTATTTGTTGATTTCCTCTATTTAATTTACGGTACTTTGCTTCTGCGGAGTGATTCTCATAAAAATGAAAAGAAACCACTGTTGCTTTCCTTCCTGGTTGACATCTACGTTATTCTACCACTCCCACAGGTAAGGCTGATTCATGTAACTAACTAAGCTACTATTCTTCTAGTAAACATTCAAATGATTGCATATGATTATGTACTTCAAATTGTTCAGATGCTGCTGATGTTAGTTATGATTCAAAGAATGAGAGGCACAAAATTTTCGTTTGAAATAAAATCCCTCTTTTGCAACATATGCTGAAGGTTATGCGGTTTTTATGACGTGTTTACAAAAGCAAAGACTACAGGCAACCATGAGGGATGGACCAAACTTGCATTCAATCTTTCTTACTTTCATGCCGCCCATGTAAGTTCAAATTTCGATTCCATTTGCTATTTATGTGATTTCAAATGTTTATTTTTATGGTCTTCTATCTCGGTCAAAATAAATTATCCAAGGTGTTAATACAGGCAGAACTTAGCATATTGTGTGTCAATGCTTGACTATGTCTAAAATTATTTGCTGGATTGCGTTTGATGATCTTTATTAATTGATACTAGCAACCGTTATTTTGCCTGCGCATAATTTTCAGGTGATTGGAGCCTTATGGTACTTTTTTGCCATGGAAAGACAGACCGTGTGCTGGAGGAAAGCCTGTATGAATGATACTGGATGTGATCAACTTTCATTTTACTGTAATGACAGTCCAAGAAACCACACATTTTCTAATGACTTTTAGTCTCCAAAGACACAAAATACGACTACCTATGATTTTGGAATATTCGGTGATGCTATTCAGTTATATAGGACATTAATTTAGGATTCTACAATATTTATTGTTTTAGGATTTTCTATTTTAATTAGAGTCAATTATGGTATTTTATTATCTTAGGACTTTCTATTTTCATTAGAGTTAAATTAAGATAAAAGATTTAGTTAATTTAGGGATGTATATTTTATTTTCATTACAATTGTTATTTAATTTCCCTTTTTAAGTTAACTTAGGGAAGTTGATTTCCTCTATTATAAATAGAAATGTCTTGTTATTATTTTCAGAACTTTAGATTTAATTATTTAATAAAAACCCCTCCTTTATAATTCCTTCTGGGATTATCTATTAAAATTTCTTTTGTAGAGTCGTTTGGATTAAAGAGTCATCTAATCTCACTTTTCACATTATTAAAATTCTCATTGAGTTATTTGAATTAGAACGATATCTAATCATACTACGTGTAACACCCTAGGCAAATCCCACATCGGCAAAGTACGGGAGAGATGCTTGGTTTATAAGGGGTGATCCACACCTTAATTGGCAAGACGCGTTTTGGGGTGTATGGGCGCCCCAAAAATAAATCCGTGCGGGCCTTGTTAAGGCCCAAAGCGGACAATATCTTGCCAGGTCTGGGTTGGGTCATGACAGATGATATCAGAGCGGCTCCGCGTGTCCTCTGGAGCGATGGTGGGGCAAACCTCAGCGTGGACGTTGAGTCCCTAAGGAGGGGTGTATGTAACACCCTAGGCAAATCCCACATCGGCAAAGTACGGGAGAGATGCTGGGTTTATAAGGGGTGATCCACACCTTAATTGGTAAGACGTGTTTTGGGGTGTATGGGCACCCCAGAAATAAATCCGTGCAGGCCTTGTTTAGGCCCAAAGCGGACAATATCTTGCCAGGTCTAGGTTGGGACATGACAGATGGTATCAGAACGGCTCTGCGTGTCCTCTAGAACGGCTCTGCGTGTCCTCTTGAACGATGGTGGGGCAAACCTCAGCGAGGACGTTGAGTCCCTAAGGGGGGTGTATGTACCACCCTAGGCAAATCCCACATCGGCAAAGTACGAGAGAGATGCTGGGTTTATAAGGGGTGATCCACACCTTAATTGGCAAGATGCGTTTTGGGGTGTATGGGCGCCCTAGAAATAAATCCGTGCGGGCCTTGTTAAGGCCCAAAGTGGACAATATCTTGCCAGGTATGGGTTGGGTCATGACAGAAATGTAACACCCTAGGCAAATCCCACATCAGCAAAGTACGGGAGAGATGCTGGGTTTATAAGGAGTGATCCACACCTTAATTGGCAAGACGCGTTTTGGGGTGTATGGGCGCCCCAAAAATAAATCCGTGCGGGCCTTGTTAAGGCCCAAAGCGGACAATATCTTGCCAGGTCTGGGTTGGGTCATGACAGATGATATCAGAGCGGCTCCGCGTGTCCTCTGGAGCGATGGTGGGGCAAACCTCAGCGTGGACGTTGAGTCCCAGAGGGGTGTATGTAACACCCTAGGCAAATCCCACATCGGCAAAGTACGGGAGAGATGCTGGGTTTATAAGAGGTGATCCACACCTTAATTGGTAAGACGTGTTTTGGGGTGTATGGGCACCCTGCAAATAAATCCGTCTGCGGGCCTTGTTTAGGCCCAAAGCGGACAATATCTTGCCAGTCTAGGTTGGGACATGACACATGGTATCGAACGGCTCTGCGTGTCCTCTAGAACGGCTCTGCGTGTCCTCTTGAACGATGGTGGGCAAACCTCGGCCGAGGACGTTGAGTCCCTAAGGGGGGTGTATGTACCACCCTAGGCAAATCCCACATCGGCAAAGTACGAGAGAGATGCTGGGTTTATAAGGGGTGATCCACACCTTAATTGGCAAGATGCGTTTTGGGGTGTATGGGCGCCCTAGAAATAAATCCGTGCGGGCCTTGTTAAGGCCCAAAGTGGACAATATCTTGCCAGGTATGGGTTGGGTCATGACAGAAATGTAACACCCTAGGCAAATCCCACATCAGCAAAGTACGGGAGAGATGCTGGGTTTATAAGGAGTGATCCACACCTTAATTGGCAAGACGCGTTTTGGGGTGTATGGGCGCCCCAAAAATAAATCCGTGCGGGCCTTGTTAAGGCCCAAAGCGGACAATATCTTGCCAGGTCTGGGTTGGGTCATGACAGATGGTATCAGAGCGGCTCCGCATGTCCTCTTGACCGATGGTGGGGCAAACCTCAGCGAGGACGCTGAGTCCCTAAGGGGGGTGTATATAACACCCTAGGCAAATCCCACATCGGCAAAGTACGGGAGAGATGCTGGGTTTATAAGGGGTGATCCACACCTTAATTGACAAGACGCGTTTTAGGGTGTATGGGTGCCCCATAAACAAATCCGTGCAGGCCTTATTAAGGTCCAAAGCAGATAATATCTTGCTAGGTCTAGGTTGGGTTATAATAGATGGTATCAGAGCGGCTCCATGTGTTCTCTTGAGCAATGGTGGGGCAAACCTCAGTTAGGACACTGAGTCTTAAGGGGGGTGTATATAACACCCTAGGCAAATCCCACATCGGCAAAAGCATGGGTGATCCACACCTTAATTGGCAAGACTTGTTTTAGAGTGTATGAGAGCCCCAAAAATAAATCAGTGCGGGTCTTGTTAAGGCCCAAAGTGAACAGTATCTTGTCAGGTATAGGTTGGGTCATGACAGATGGTATCAGAGCGGCTCCGCGTGTCCTCTTGACTGATGGTGGGGCAAACCTCAGTGAGGACGCTGAGTCCCTAAGGGGGGTGTATATAACACCCTAGGCAAATCCCACATCGGCAAAGTACGGGAGAGATGCTGGGTTTATAAGGGGTGATCCACACCTTAATTGGCAAGACACGTTTTGGGGTGTATGGGCGCCCCAGAAATAAATCCGTGCGGGCCTTGTTAAGTTTTGGGGTGTATGGGCGCCCCAGAAATAAATCCGTGCGGGCCTTGTTAAGGCCCAAAGCAGACAATATCTTGCCAGGTCTGGGTTGGGTCATGACAGATGGTATCAGAGCGGCTCCGCATGTCCTCTTGACCGATGGTGGGGCAAACCTCAGCGAGGACGCTGAGTCCCTAAGGGGGGTGTATATAACACCCTAGGCAAATCCCACATCGGCAAAGTACGGGAGAGATGCTGGGTTTATAAGGGGTGATCCACACCTTAATTGACAAGACGCGTTTTGGGGTGTATGGGCGCCCCAGAAATAAATCTGTGCGGGCCTTGTTAAGGCACAAAGCGGACAATATCTTGCTAGGTCTGGGTTGGGTCATGACACTACGATTAGAGCATAACCTAATATCGTTGGTTAGATCTAATACTAGAACGGTACTTAGTGTTTTCTATCTTATCAATGCTGCTTCCGCTACGCCACTCTATCAATTGGCATACGAGCCATTTTGTGCCAATTACATAGCTTTCTTGGCTACCCAAAGCTATCCACACTAAATCCATCATTGTTTATTCAAAAAAAACAAAAAACAAAAAACACAAAAAATCCAAAAAAAAAAACAAAATTTGAAACCCTAGCCGCCAGCCACATCGCTTCCTACCACTGCTACCACCACCATCTGACCACATCACCAACAACCGCTGCCACCATCAGAATTGCCGTAATCCAGCAACCAAACCCCAGTCCAGTCCACTCTTAACACCTCTACAACCACTGCGTAAATCACCCAAATCCGCAAGCCCTCCACTAACCTGATCAACCACTGTCCTTGAACACCACAAGAGCCACCGCACACAAAACCTTAGAAGCCGTAGCCTTCCACCTCCAAATTCTTCATCTCTAAACCTTATCATTATCAATCTCCACCACCATAAGAATCCTCTGCCGTTACCAACCAAAACCCTGACTATCATCGTCACCATCTATTGCTAATAACTCCATATTTTGTTAATTTATAAGTTTCACCCAATATTTTCTTTAATTACAATATTTCTTGTAATTTCATGTTCTTTAAAAAAACTCCAAAAAAGACTACAAATCAAGATTAATATTGTTATTAAAAAAAAGAAAAAAAAAAGTTCCTATGGTCCATCAAGAATTGTTTGATGACCTTTTGAATTCTTCTGAGCTTGTTGCTGATACTGAAGCTCTCAGACATGCAGTCAAAGAAGCAGTCTTGCAAGCATTTGAGAAAGCTTTTAACCTAAGATTGGTGGTGATAGAGTAAGCAATCGAGAGTCTTAGGCTTTCCTTGAATAGATACAAAGGGAGAAGTCCAACATCGGAGAAGTTAAGTCAACTACATCCACGATACCAATTTGAAATCCCTAGTTTTATCACGAGTTAGTAGCCTAAAGTGAAAGATGTTGAGATGAAAGAAGTTTGTGCCTCTCCACCTGTCCAAGACGTGCTTAATATTGAAAAAAAAAGGTACAATTTATTTTTGATTTAAAGTTTCAATTTGACAAGTTGTTCGAGAATGTGCATGATGTTTCCTTGGAAGTGAAGACAAGTGTTAAAGATAATGAGATTATTAATCTATTTGAATTTTTTAAAGAAGATGAACAACCTCATCTTGATTTGAGCATTAAGCCTAATAATACAATCAAAATTGTGTAGCAAAGTCAAGTTGAAGAAGTTGAAATGATCAAAATGGTTTTACCTACTCACATTGAAGACAAGAAGATTGTGCTCGAAGAGGATTTGATTGAAAAAGTGAAATTTATTGAAGAGCACATTGAGTGTCAATGGGGAAGGACAAGAGTATTTTTTTTAAAAAAAAAAAGGAAAGGGGGGTGGGCAAGCCCAAATCAAATTTTACCCCCCTCTCCACCCCCAAGACTCGAACCTGAGCCCACACAAGTGAGGGGCAACAGATTGCACTGCCAACCAACTCGGCTACGCCTTTGGGGGCGCGGGGAAGGACAAGAGTATTTGATTATTGTTCATTCATGAAAGTCTTCATTGCCTCAAAGAATGTACAAGTGAAGGAAGTTGATGAAGTATGGATTATTCAAAGTTTCAAGAAAGATTGATGAGAAGGACAACAAGTTTGAATTACAAGATAGCTCTTACACCACAAGTTTCATCTCCAAATTGTATCCAAACTCGAGGATAAGTTTCTTTTAAGAGGGAGAGACTAATGTAGGACGTTAAGTTAGGATTCTAAAATATTTATTGTTTTAGGATTTTCTATTTTAATTAGAGTCAATTATGAAATTTTATTATTTGAGGACTTTATATTTTCATTAAAGTTAATTAAGGTATGAGATTTAGTTAACTTACAGAAATATATTTTATGTCCATTATAATTGTGATTTAGTTTTTCTTTTTAAGTTAACTTAGGGAAGTGTGTTCCCTCTATTATAAATAAGGAGATCATGTTATTATTTTCAGAACTTTAGATTCAATTATTTAATAAAAATTTATTTTTTATAATTCCCTCTGGGATTATCTATCAAAATCTCTCTTGTAAAGTCGTTTGGATTAGAGCATCATCTAATGTCGCTTTATGCGTTATGAAAAAATCTCATTGAGTCATTTGGGCTAGAACGATATCTAATCATGTTTCGATTAGAGCATAACCTAATCGCGTTGATTTGATCCAATACTATAACAATATCTAATGTTTTCTATCCTATCAAGTCTGCTGCTGCTATGCCGCTCCATCATTCAGTCTAGTGTTGTAGAGGAAACAAATTTATTTCTGCGACTTCACAGCTTGTTTTTGACGGGGCCTGCAAAATCCGGTTTGTGAATATTTGCTATATTTTTTCCTTGCGCATAAAACTTTTGTGCTCAATTTGGTGTGCATCCGATGTATCCAACAAGAGATTGTAATATAAATTGGTTGATATGAGACCGGTCAAATGCAAGACTTCGGCGCTGAGCCTGATATCATGTTACCATAGAGATTGAATTCTTCTGAGATTATTATAGGTAAATGTTCTATTGAATTCTTTTAAGCCTAATATTACATGTATTTCGGTTCAAATTTTTGCAGTTCTTTTGGTCAAGGTCTCCCATTTAATGCCAAGATCTTTAGAAAATATTTTTATAATGTCCATTACCATCTGTGGTGTGGTGTTGTGTTTCTTTTTGATTGGAAAGGTTCAGGTTGGTATACCTTGTTTGTTTATTGCTTCTGAAATTTTGAGTATATGCTTCACATGAAGCACGTGAATTATTTTATGCTTCTCGCAATCAGTTGTATGTCCAGTCCGAAACTGCAAAATCAGAGGATATGAGACACAAGGTATGGGAGCAAAATCAGAGGATATGAGACACAAGGTATGGGAGCAAAATCAGCGGAGGCCCTTTGTAAAGCTTCCTGAGGATCTTCAAAAGCAAGTCAAGAGATATCATCCATCTAAATGGAGAGAAAGCAGAGGTGTTGATGTAGAATATTTGGTCAATAATCTTCCCCATTATCTCACAAGGAGAATAAAACAGACCTCTGCCTAGACTTGTTAAAGAAAGTGAGTTGCTTTGTCTCAGATTTTCTATGTTTTAACACTTGCAGGTTGGCTTTGTTGGCGCAGTTTATTATTTTAGTTACACTGGTGCAGTCATTCGACAAAATTTGTGCCAAAATCCTTCAATACCATATAGAGCCTCAGTGGAAACAGATTTTCAACAATTAAGAACGAACTAGTAAATCTTTAACATTAGAATTTCAGTTATTGGAAATAATTATTCTCAATCTTATCCTTAAATATGTATATAAAGGTGGAAGAGTTCGGAAATTCGAGTGCTGCATTGTTGGAGGATCCGTGTGATCGCGTCAAGCCAGTTTTCCTTAGCGAACGCTCTTACATTATTCGGGAAGGAGACTGATCATATGCACTTCGTGCGGCAGGGCGAGCGATGGACCTACAGTTCCAGGAGCATAACTGAATCCTCGAGAACTGATAATCCCAAAAAAAAAAAAAATCATCTGGAACATGGTAACTATGGCGGCGAAGAACTTATTGCTTGGGCGCCGCAGGCTGACTCGCAATCATCCAACCTCCCTATATGGACCAAAACAGTTCAAGCACTCACAACTGTCGAAGGCTTTGTTCTTATGGCCGATGATTTGAAGAAGATGCGGACGATCATTAAGCAAACCCAGGCAGCTCGTTGTATGCAACTATTTTGGCGTTCTTGGAGGAATGAACAGACATACGCAAAGGGAATACCATCATTAAAATTACAAGAATACTTCGGGCATTCTTAATGTGGTTTACAAAACATTCACCGATACCATGAAAATTTACTATCCAATTGATAAATACTACATCGTTTAGGATAATACTTGAGTTGTATTGGTCCTCTCCCAAATAATCTATGAACTTGAAAAGTTATCCCACGAACAAATTTGGACGCAAGTAGTCAGAGTATATATTGCTATTCTGTGAACTTTCCAATTGAATTCTTATGTGCAAACTCAGTTTATTTATATATTTACAAGGGATCTCGGCGCAGATTTGACTTATGGCTGTATGTTTACACCCTTTTACAATAATAATAATAGCTTTTAGTCCTTATTTGAAATAGAAATTTGGAGTGAACTAAGGACATGTAGTTAGTAATTCACGATAATCTCATCTTTGTCTATTGAGAAAAATAATCCTTATGAACTGGCTTTTGAAAAATTAGTACTCTGATTGCTAAAATTTGCTGTGATATTAATGTTATGTATCATGGCCCTTGGCGCAATTCAGATTGCCGTGAATACGCCTTACCAACCAATGTAAAAAAGCACAGCAACTATAACAAAAACAATATTGAATCTTTAATGCACAAACGTGGCATAATCAAGAATTATAATTAAATATTATTAAGTGTGTGTTACAAGCACGAATTGTCTACAAAAGGAAATTAAACGAAATAAAAAAAAGTACTTATTAACGGTTAATTCGAGAAAATTCAAACTTTTATAAACATGCTTTTGGTATTTCGACTTCTGAGTAACTAAATACCTTCTAATACAATTAACCATTTGTCAAATAATATTCCAGACTTCCATTATTAGGGTTGATGCTAGTTTAAAAACTAGCTTACATATACAACTTAAAGCTAAAAAATACGAGTAAAACTAGACACCACCAACCTAAACTAACATAAATGATTAGTTAATTAACTAATTACTAGTTTACTGAGTCCAAGTGCACATTAATCACAACAATAGAGCTGGGCAGCATTCGGTTTGGTCTGGTTCAAGCGCTAAACCAAATCGAATCAAAATCAATCGGTTCATTAAAATTGAAACCAAATAGGAACCGAAATTTAAAACTGAACCAAACCAAACCGAAATGAAAAAATTTGGTTTGGTTTGATTAGGTTCTAAATTTTGGCTCAGTTCGTTTCAGATTGATTCAGTTATATTCGATTCAATTCCTAACTTCACTTCACTTTGTAATTAATCTCTCCCATTCAACCTTCTCATTTCACACTTACACAGAGCTTCAACTCAACTAATATCCTTTTACAAGATTCAAATGCAATACTTCCACACGCATAACGATCATAATCATGATATGCTTTACAGTTTACACACATTGGGGCTACAGGTATTAATCCATTTCATGCACACGGCTCCTTTAGAAGAGCTTTGATACTAACAATCCCACCCATGGACTATCTCAATATGAAGCAAGGCAGCCTTTGTAACTGAGGTCTTCCAGACAAGTGCCAAGTACTGCCAATCATAATGCAAAGGAAAAAAATAAGACAAAGCTACTTTTAAACGAAATTCATCAAGCTACAAATTGTAACAAAATACAATTTTCAGCAGCACAAACTATTATGACTTTGTTGGCCAAGATTATAAAGCAACCAAACGTAATCACATTTATTCATTAATTGAATAAAAAAATTGCAAAAAAAAAAACCATAAACAAGCTTCTCAATTCTCAACCAATAAACTCTGTGCATCAATTCAACAAAAATTAAACCCTAATCTACATACTAATCCTAACTCAAAAAGACATAATTTTTTTGCATTAATTGAATACAAAATTGCAAAAAAAAAAAAATCATAAACTAGCTTCTCATCCAATAAACTCTTTGCAATACAAAAATTAGACTCTAATCTACATGCTAATCCCAACTCAAGAAAACATAATTAAGAGAAAAAAAAAAAGGAACAATAGCTAAAAAACAAATTCGACACAACTCACCTGCATTGGCGCGATGTCAATGACAACAACAAATTCAATGATGACAACGAATAGTGATGATGACTGAAGCAATGAACTAGGGCGATGGGCTAACTGAGGAGACAATTAATGCCATGAGACAAATATTTAAGATTTCTAGTAATGATCGGAAGGAAGAAGAGGGGGTTTTTCTACGACTTGAAATTTAAGGTGCTGAAAAACTGAGTAATTGGTGGGAAAATGTTTTCTCTTGTGGTGGAAAAAAAATATTTTGATTAAGACGGTGGCATAAGCAGTCCCTTCATATGCTATGAGTGTGTTCCGCTTATTGGCAAGCATCTATGAAGATCTTTTAGTGAAGGCTTACAGCTTTCTGGTGGGGATCTACGGAAAATAAACGGAGGATACACAGGATGGGGTGGAATAGTATGAGTCAGGCAAAAATGGAGGATGGTAATGGGTCTTCGAGACTTTGTATTAATAAAGCAACGTTGACAAAGCAAGGATGGTGTTTGCTTATTTATGATGAGACACTTAGGCAAGATATTTTTGACGAAGTTCTTTTCTTAATGCAACTATTGATAGTAATCCTTCAATATTTGGCAAAGTATTCTTTAGGGGTATGAGTTGTGATAATTGGGTGCCTAGACCATTGATGTTCTAACCTATCTCGTGAGTAACTTTAGGGGAAGATGCAAAGGTTGTTGATTTGTTAGAGAATAGGAATTGTTGGAATATGCTTTGTTATCTATGGTGTGCACTTTCAAGCTTGCTTCCTTCTATGGAAAACTTAGAGCTAAAAAGGGTGTAGCTGATTCATGGTGCAGGATCGATGGTGAGTTTGGTGAATCCATTATGCCTGCTTTATTTGATTGTTAACATGCCCAGGATGTGTGGGAACTTGCTTCATTTGCTGATTTGGTCCTTTTTATGGACTGTGTTGCATGTTTGTGGGATTTGTGAGATAGTATAAATTCTAAAATTGCCTTTAATGAGATTCAGCTCTTTGTTTTAATAATTTGGGGGGTATGCAGTGAGATAAATAAGATTTGGTATGATGGAGTAGTGGCATTACCTAATTGTGTGGTGGCTTCTGCTCTTGGGATTTCGGAGGGTTGTGAAAGATAAAATCACATAGATACAATTGATTTGTATACTGATTTGAATCCTACGATTTGGAAGCCATCACAGACCTGGTGGTTTAAATTAAATATTTATGTGGTGATGGATATTCATAATGGTAAGGTTAATTATAAGGCTGTCATTGGAAATCATTAAGGTTTGGTTATGTTGGCTGGAGCTAATTTTGGGGTTTATTCTGATGATGTTGCTGTTGTTGAGCAGAGGCTTTGCACTTTGGTATTCAACTTGCCAATGAGACTGGTTTGTCTCCATTAATGATTGCGTCAGACTCGTTGTTTGTTACCCAATTGATATAGAGAAAGCAGTACACTTGTGCAGAGCTTTTGTGGATAATTTCTGAGGTGCAACAACTAATCGTACCAAAGCATGACTTTAGGATTCAACAAGTCTCAAGGAGCTGTAATAAAGTTGCAAATGCTCTAGTTCGCTCTTCAAAAATGTTTATCTTTTGTATTGCTAGAATACTTTCCACAGTCATTTAAGTTGTTATCTTTGAGTTTTTTTCCTTGATTTAAGGAAAATTATTTATTAAGAAAAGAAAACAGTAACACTGTCTGTAATAACATGCACAAAAACATGATGATGTAATTCCATCGATCTTGAACATTATCAAAAATTTGCTTAAATTAAGTTAATTCACCATAAAAACACAAAACGCAACCGCAAGAACATTAATCCAGAAACTAATTCTAACTTATTCTAATTGGAGGGCCAATTAATTACTTAACTCCCAACAAGACCTTGAGATTATTATTAATTGCATTATGCCTTGTGATGGCTGCCACCTCCAAAGACATGGAACAGTGCATCAATCTGATCATAATCCTCTAACCCAAGCTACAAATTAAGTAGAAACATTTAATTTACATCACAAAATTTCTTTTGTTTGACAAAACGGTCACGAAGATCGGTCCTTTTTATATTAAAAAATGATTTCAAAATAAATTTTAATTTGTAATTACTTTTGAAATAAGAAAAATTTTAGAATACATTAGAGATATTATATCCAATTTATGTATATATGACATGTATGGTTCAATTAATGTATATATGAGATGTTTAGCAAAGTAGGCACGTTTTTCATAGAATTAACACACAACATCTAGGTTCTTGTTACTGTTAGGATTAGCGGGGTTGCTGCTTGACTTGGTGTGGGTATTTAAATCACTATTTTCGCGATTCTGATTGATATCCCTTTTTGGATTTTGGTTAAGACCATTTTGATTGAATCAAGTGTTGTTTGTAGAGATGGGAATAGAGGCACTGAGACTGTCTTCTTGTTTTAAAAATGATTCAGTGAGTTTGTCAAGCAGTTCTTCAAATGTAATTACTGTATCACGAGCACGAACAGCAGCTGTGATCTCCTTGTACTCTGAACCTAATCCATTAAAAGCATGCATCACCAAGTTCAAAATTTCAAGTGGAGCACCACCAAGAGCCAACTCATCAGCTATGCTCTTGATGGTGCAAAGATAATCAGCAACAGAAGATGTCCCTTACGTAATCTTCATCAGGCTTTGCTGCAGCACCATAATGCGAGTTGTCGAATTGTTGGCATACAGTCCTGAGCTTTTCCCATGCAAGCTGTGAGGTCATTGCCGATGTTACAAGCGGTATGGCAGGAAAGCGGTATGGCAGGATCTGTCAGGGATCCAATGATGTCGAAGTACAGGAGTTTAACTTGGCGGACCCACAGGGTAAATGCTGGATTTGGACTTTTCTTGCCATTTTCTTCGATGGTTTGTTGAGAGCACTGGTTTGTGCCATCAACAAATACAAGGAGATCCAACCCAAGGAGTAGTGCATCAAATTGTGACCTGTTAAAATACGAAATCCTGTGATAAAAACTATCACTTATAATTCAGAAACATTCATATTGTATCACCAAGAATTAATAACAAAATATATGTAGAAGCTTACCTAAATTCATAATATTTAATTGTCCTTCGAAGTTGTGTGATTAATCTTTCAAATCAACATGTTCTTTTACAGAATCCTTCAATTTTTTGTGTTCTCTCTCTCTCTGATAATGAGATGTCAAAAAAAATAGAAAAATACGTGTGACCTAAGAATTATGACCACTTATATAGACAACTTTTCTTGTTGTCATTAGATATTCCTAATTTTGCCCATCATAAAATTAAAATATCATTAGGTCTCTACACATTAAAAGCTCATACCCTATTAGATACATTAAAGTCTAAACTACCAAAAATCTTAATAGATCACTTTTAATTAGGCTTAACCTTATATGACAATTTAAAACACATAATTATTTACATATAAGTCCAATGTTAGATTAAGGATCTACCATTATTAAATAAAAAGAAAAAAATCCAACATGCCCTCCATGAAGGGTAGTTTGTAGGGGTGAGTTTCAGTGGAATTTGAGATGCATTGACAAAGAAGAGGGTGTTAGGCAAGGTCTGGCTTCCAATTGTAATGTGGGTGGTGAAGTTGGTGAAGTGATCTTTCATTTGGCATTGGGATGCATCGTTGTTTTCTTGTTTGAGCTTAAAGACTCTAATGCCATAAAAGAACTTGATAATAACGAGAAAGGAAAAACTTGCATTTTATTGATCCAAAGGCTTGAACTTGTGCAATCATACTTGTGTCTATACAAGGAAATAATAATAACAAATATTACAATATCAATGATAGAATAAACTGACATGACCTGCCCTGAACCCTTAAGACGAGTCTACCTAAATCTATTAAATATTGAGCGAAATAATCTAATTAATAAGGATTTTGCCAAAAATTTAATAGAATTCCCCCTATAATTCATCATATCCAAACCTGCAAATTAATAAAACAAACACTCTTAAAAATAATTCCAAATATAACCAACTTCGTCAATCAATCTCCTCAACAAAATACTAAATCACTCAAATATCCAATATCAGAGAAAATATATATGTTATCCACAATCCCTGAAATGTAATAAATTGTACAATCCAAAAATATCTCAATAAATATATCTATGACTCTTAACACTCTCATGTGGCCATAATTCCATAATAACTATCGTCGTTGAGTCGACTATTGCACTTGCGAATCTCCTATAGGGAGAGAAAAATATAATAAAATGGGGTGAGTATGAAACTCAATGAGTAGATTGTAGTTTTTGAAAATAACTTAACTCTAAAAATATTTATATCATTTCTAAACACAATTTTATCAAAATATCATAAGTACTTAAATAAACTTGTTTAATTTAAATCATGCACTGAGATAATAATATCACATAATACTTCATAAAATCAATGAAATCATAACACTTATAATATCAATGCTGAATACCAAAAATTATCACCAAACAAGTACCTAGGGGAATCAATCTCATCATACCCGGACCTCAACAGACTGACAATGATGTACTATCTAGGTGCACAAATCCACGACTTAGAGCTACATGAATAGACAGGAAAATACAATCTCATATCTCATTATATTTGTGCATACATAATCTCTTTCCTAAAAGACAAAGTTGCCTGAGTACACAGCTTAAAGCCTCCGTGTGTACTCAGACGGGCTCCAAAAGCTTGTATCTCATATGTATCTCAATATCAGTATCTTTGTATTCATCATATCACATGCATATCTCATTTCATCTGTATCGCTATATCTAGAGGGCAAATGTATTGTCTAATGATTTTGCAAACAACCTTTATACAAATGTACATAAACATATAATCTCATCTGAAATCTCATTTTCTTTCTCTTTTAACATACCTTAAATATACTTTTCTTTTCTTTAAAATATTATCATGCATATATTCAAAATCGGCAATAAAATTATTAATCATACACATTTTTTAAAATAAATACGAAAACACAAATAAAATCTATTTCTATAAAATCATTAAATCGAAGCCTTTAAAATTCATCTCGTAAATATGCTTTACAATATTTTAAAATCATAATAAACTGCAATGAAAATAGGTTTTGTATATTCCACTCACAATGACATGATGAATACAAGGAAATAACATAATTAACTTCCGTAAATGTAAATCACAACTAACAAACTCAAAACGACGTTTATCTACAATAAACTATTCTTGAATCCATAAAATTACTAAATGTTCTCGATATCAAAATTCATCAAATTATCCTCAGAATCCCAGATTATCAAACTACCCTCAATTCAAATTACAAAAATAACCACAAGTTTTGAATTTATGAAATTACCCCCCGAAAAATGAAAATTTACCAAAATATCCTTGATAACGTAAATTACCAAATTATCACCAAATCTCAAATCACCTAACTGTCCTAATATGAAATTACTAAAATATCCAGTAATTTCTAAAATTTCAGAATTACCACAGAAGTTTGTGAAATTATCGAACTGCCCCTACCGGTCAATGGTGACCGGAGCTCAATCAACGGTGATGAGAAGCTTAGATTTGATCCTTTTGACCTCGATGAGTCCAATGGTGTGGCGGTGGCCTCCCACGCTCAACGACGGTAGTGAATTGAGCTCCCCAAAGCTGTGAGTTTTCTGGAGGTCAATCGGCGGCAATCCGGGCATTTCAGGTGATGGGCCCGGTTGGAAAATGATGAGGACGAGCTGAGGAAAAAATCCCAAGTGGTGGCACGGCCTAATTCCGGTGAGATTGACGGCAAGAGAAATGGGTTTGCCATGGGTTTCCAAGCTAGATCGCCGGCGTTCTGGTCAATTTTCGGCAACAATGACGATAGGGATACGTCGGCTGACTCTCAAGCTTCAAATCAGTACCTTACTTGGCTAGTAAGGTGGCCAAAAATGAAAGATATGACCGGGTCAAGTTCGCGGGTTGAATCCGGGTTAGGTTGACAACTTCTCTCTCTCTCTCCCTTTCCATTTATTGTAACGGCTCCCCCTTTTCTTTTTTCTTTTTTTTACAAGCTTAATACAAATTAAGCTAATACCAGACCTAAGTCCTAAAATAAAATCTGACTAGGTGACCTTTCAATCGCGTCCGAAGTGTCTCGATTTTATGTCGTGACCAATTTAAATTATTCAAGCACCATCAATTTAATAACCACGTCTAATTACACACAACAATTTGTAACAATTCCTACAATTTTAAAAAATTAACAAGGAAATTAAAAATACATAAAATACTCCAATAAAGAAAATAAGGTGCATATGTTACATAAACTAAAGTAAATATTACATATATGGTAAGAATATGGAGTACCACCATCAATGGAGGGATTGTCAGCAATGGTGTCATGGCTTGTGGGGATTTGATTTTGTTGCCTAATAGGACGAACTTGAAATATGTCTTGTCTTCATCCTACAATCAAAACAAATTAATTGACATGATTAATACTGATTTACTTCGTTTGTTTTTAATATAATTATTCAAATTTTTCTAATTAATTAGCCATGATATAAATTCCAAAACCAAAAGCAGAATCCCCTTAAGCTGTAAAATTCATGATATTCATATTACGACCAAATTTCCAATATTTTTCAGTTGGAGGAAAAATAGAGATCTAGCATCTGGATTTTTTTAATAAATTAAAAACATATTGGCCATTTTTGCCATTTTTGGATGAGTATGTAATAGAGAAGCAAATGCAACATGTAATAGAGAAGCAAATGCAGCTTATAAAGTGATATGTCAATGAAACGAGAAGCTTCATTCTCTATCAATTCTAATTATTTGAAATCCATGTTTTTCCATTTAAAATATCCAAGCATTGACGTAGAGGGATCCCACCAAGAGTTTACATGTCTCTTTTGTACAAATACCAGTCAATTTATATTGTAGAAATTAATCACAGTCAACCAACAAAAAAATTAGAGCAAATTACCAGAACAAGAGTACTTGAAAAACTTAATGTAAATAAGTTATCGCAAAAACTAAAGCGAGGATCGATACATAGTATAACAATTTTCGTTACAACTTCAAGTAGAAATTCATTTGAAAAAAAAATCAAGAAGAAAGTAGTAAATAAATATAGGAAATTAATACAAAAATGGACCTTGCTCTTGATAGTAAGATGGGTAAAATTCTGCGACGGCCTCTTGTTATTCATAGGAGGAGGAACTGGCTTGGACATTTTTCTTCCTCACAAATTGAACATCTTTTAAATAAGAACAAAGTAAGGGTTTTTGAACTTTGACGAGCTTTAGTTTTACGATCTCAAATATATAAAAGCAAATTAAAGACCAAGAAACAAGCTAAGAAGCGTGCTCGTTTAAGCTTCATGTCACTTGTTTTGTCTGAACAAGACCAATGAATGAGAAACAATTAGATTTTGTTTATTTATTTCACCATCGCTCAATCCCAACCACATGATCGAGTCTATTCTGAAAATGTGTTTTTTAATGTTCAAAAAGAACAAAAAGCACAATGTTTAAATCATTCATAAATTAATTGTGATTGCTTTTTTCTTTTTTTCTTTTTTTGGTTGTAAATAATGTTTTGCTTTTGCCATATCAGAGGCTTACTGATTTTTACAATGAATTTATTAAAATCTACTTAGATTATTTTATTATGATACAATTCAAATTTCTATTCTCATACCTGATATATTTCCAATGAACTTATAAATTGTGAATATTCTAAATTTAGCATAAAATGACATCAGTATCTACTATATATATATATATTTTTTTTTTTTTTTTTGGTTTAAGAATTATTATACATCCAGAAACTATCCTCAATGACAAGTACAAAAATATTAGTCTTCAAACTTTTCATCCTATTATTTTTTAATGAAAAAAATAGCAATATATAAAACCTTGCAGTTAACCTTATATTTTTATTTTATTTTTTTCCTAAAACAGTCAAAAAGTATAATTAAACATAAGATTCAGTCACTTTGCCACGAGATAAGTAAAAATGGCCAATCGGCCATGTTAGGCCCATTAGAAGTAGGCTCACTAGGGCTTGCAGGCCGACATGACACTACCCAATTACTTTGGCCGGTCATGTTGTACATGCCAAAATTTACTTATGTTTTTTCCTAGCAAAAGCCGAAAAGCATAACTAAACATAGGGTCCAACTACTGTGCCATGAGGTAACGAGAGATGGTCAATGATTGGTTAATAATTAATACAGCCCTTATAAAATTGTTAACAAAAATGGCTAAGCTTTTCTCCTCCAGTGTTGCACCGAAGGCAACAACCTGCAGAGAGAGGTCATCAAAGTTGAGAAAAAATTGTTAAACTCGACTTCACAGGACACGGGAAATAACAATTCACATCAATCAAAAGCCTCTTATTTGATGGAGAAGCTAATAGAATAGGAAATAAAAGAAAGTAATACGAGAACGATCTGCACCATGATACTAAACATAAGTTCCTAAATAAATTAAAGGAGTACAAGAATTTTCAATTCAGAGTTGCTTGACTTGAACAGCTTCACATTCATGACGCCTGCGTCTATCTTTGATAAATAGTCTCGGACTGCAAATTATTATTATAACACTTTCTGATGAACATAGCGCGGTTTCCTCCAACACGAGAATGCAAATGCAAAGAATGTTAAAGAAGGGATAAATGACATAAGGCCAATAATTTTCATCCCTGTACTTCGCCCGATCTTTATTCTGTTGATTTACCACGGCGTCGATGATCATATTGAATACAGAGAGAACAAATACAGAAAGGCAGAACCGATATTTCAAAAGAATTGCTAAAAAGGAAAAAAAAAGTTAGAACTTCAGCTTTGTTCATCACAGAATGTTCTCAAGGAAGTAATTGCACTTATCAGCCATTAATTTACATATATTTCAGTTTCATATGTAATTCAATGCATCAGCCTTTTTTGGGCCTAACCTCAATTCCTTGTATGATGAGGCTAGTCCCAAATTTATCAAAACCAAGTAGGCTACATAACAACGTCCCATCATCTCCATTTTTATTGAAGAACTCACCCATCTCAAGCTCCATCCATCCATCTTTTCTGTCTAGAAATAGTTGAGGCGTATTTCTGAAAGGATCTAGGAACAATCTTTGTCTGCCCTTATCATTGATTCCTTCAATGTGGACCCCAGACACTATACGTGTCCGTTGAGATCCACTTATGGGCTTGCCAAACTTGAACACAAGGTAAGCTGCATAGTTGGTTCTGTGGGACAAAATTCTTGTATCTATCCTTGCGTTGACATCAGAAAACCAAAAATATAATAAGTACACGAGCTCAGCCACCTCAGGAAACCTGCCAGTGCATAGATACATGCATGGAGCAAACGAAATCATACTGTTAGTAAAAGCTCCTTCCTATCACTGTCAGTAGGATTTGAACGATAAACATGTTATGTTTCAATTCAAGAAATTATACCCACTGAATTACTTGGCTTCTACAAAACTATTGATGAACTAACTGATTGTAATATTAAAGATAAAAGTTAAAATTACCTAGACTCTGGTATTGAAGTCCATTTCCCACAATTGGGTGTACTTGCCCATTCTATACAAAGGCCTCTTGCCCCAACCATGTAACATTTTTTTCCGTATTCAAATTGATATTATATGGCATGGTTATGCATATACAACTAGGTATGACAAACTTTAAAATAAGATCTTAATTTTTAAGAACCTCATAAGATTAAGAAGTACTATTTAACTGTATAAGAAACTTAAAGTCAGCTATGAGATGACTTCAAGATAGTTAAAGATAGTAAGTCATTTTTGATACTATATATACATTGTATAAGGGAAGATTACTAATTTCTTTTCTTCTCTACTACAATTAAGTTATATTATTTACTCCGCTACTATTTTTAAAATAGCCAATAACCACCTAACAGCACAATTTTACATTATTATCATATTTTTAAATACACTTTTATCCATATTTATTATAAATTAAATAAATCTTATGAATCAATTATATGAAACAGCCAATCAAGCTTTAATAAAATAAAGATTCTTTCATCACTTTTCAATTTGAACACTAGCTTAAGGTTTCATTTCTAATCAATTAGCAAATTTAGGAGTCACAAGCATAGTCTATAAATTTGGAGGTGACGGATGAAGTAAGGACTGAAAGCTTACCATGGTACCATTGTTGATGAGGATGGGGTGGTGACAAAGATGAAAATAAAGATCTTTCTTAGACATGGAAGTGATCAAAGATGAAGAAGAGACAGAGTTGGAAATGATCAACTTGTAATCGGACGGCAGAAACTTCTCCCACACCAAATCCGAATCCGCAGCTGATTTGAATGCAGGAGATACCACTGCGAATCTACAAGCGTCGCGAGGAGTTGTGAGAGAAATTATGTGCGAAATGCACTCTGCTGGCAGAACAGTCGTAATATCCATTACACTTCTTCTCTTTACACATTGGATAAGAAGTGAGTTTTTTATAGGAAACTTTCACACCCCTTCTTTTTTGAAGTTGCTGGTTGCTTTCTTTCAACTTCTTTTCGGAAGTTAGGGGCAAATATTATCGAACTGCCTAACATATCAAATAATTACAACAACTTTCAAAAGATAATAAATTATTGCAAATTCTTGTCAACAATTTTCTTAATTGAATTAGGACTGTTTGGGATTGATTTAGCTGTTGTTTTTACCGTACTGTTGAAACAAGCAGCTAACACAAAATAATAACTAGGTATTTAGTAATTGTGTTGTTGAGAGCATTGTAAGTTTTGTTAAATAAGTTGTCACTAAAGTGTTGATTGAAGTGTTATTTTATTGTATAATATAATATGATCAAAATTGACAAAAGTTTAAATAGTATGTTGTTTTTCTTTATTAATTTTAAAAGAAAAACATTCAATAGTTACAATCTAATGAACTTTATAACTCGTCCATATAAAATATGATAAAATTTATGATATATTACAAAAATTTGATAAAAATAAAAAGTAATACGTATTATGTTCACATTAACTAAATGTTATAACATGTCAAATCTTCCATTTCTCCTAGTAGTGTTACTTTAGGGATTATTGATTTCTAATGCAAAGTTATCATAAAATACGGCATAATTGTCTTTTTTATAGAATATAAAAAATAATTGATTTCTAATGTAGGGTTATATTTGGAATATAAAAAAGTATAATCATTTTATAAGGTACTTTTGAAAAAATCACTACCAAAATAGAAAAACTTATGAAATAAATAAATACTAAAAGATTTAGCAAATA